>JAZGTJ010008057.1:0-21684 GCA_036877575.1 Botia almorhae | reverse complement strand
GATCGTAATGAAATGAAACAATATATTTGTGTGCGCTTTTATAGTCTCTTGCGTTGATGTTTACTCACCTATAAGCAGTTTCACCCGCGGCACCATGATTCTCCCCAAGGGTTTCAAGTTTGAATTCCATGAAATGCGAATTGGAGTTGCGAAGTGCTATATAAATATGAGACAAAAGATAACTACGATATATATATATAGCAATCCGTCTTTAGAAGAGGCGGATAGATGAAGGCGATCCAAATTATGTCGGATTTATGGTAAAGATTGAACTAACAGTGCTAGTTGCGGACTAGTTTGATGGAACAGGTTGACACAGCTGCGTAATCCGCCTCAGGGTTTTGAAGACCTAGCGGATTAAGAGAATCTCTTCCTTTATATTTTGGTCAGACATATTTGGCTCACGTCGTCGTGAAAATGCTCAAATGGATGATGTTGACCTATAGCATGCTGTATATGTATCGTATTTAACTGATCACCTGTCAGGACTCAAAGTAACGGGACAAAATTGCAAAGGATATAGTGACACTAACTCATGCATCATGTTTTAGAGTTTCACCATTTTCTTTATGAACAGACAATATAATAACGCACTAATACAAGTTTTCAGAATACTTTGACATGAACATTCTTTGCGAAAGAGGGCTCTGGTTGTTCTTGTTTTGGAAAATATTAGGTTAATAGATCGTTTTAATACATTTTATAATTTAAAAACAATGCTAAATTATGCTAAATTGGTTTTTATATGTTATATGTTTTTGAAAGTGTTTACCTCATGTTTATGGTGGTTTATGGTGCATCTTGGTAACCTGTAAAAATGAATTTTTTTATTATATTGCAGACAACACACAACTTAAACTCAAAGCATGCGGAAAACGTGAGAAAAAATTGAACGTTTGTTCATTACAACAGTTTTTGACACATACAGGTGTTTAAATGTGATGAATCACCTGCAGTATCTGGTAGTTAATTTGGGCGAATTTAAGAAAACTATAATGACATCCCTTCATCTGGTTATTAATTAAAGTGAACTTAATTGAACTAAAATAACTTTATTCCTGCTGAAGGCTTGAATAAACATCATTATCTCAGACTCAGACATTATCTCGGACTCAACATACTTCGTTATTAAAATATGAATAATTGTATTTTGAAATTAAAGGGAAAAAAACAATAAATATCTGGAATGTTAATATTTTTAGTCAACCACACATGTCTGACTCAGTTTATGGTCTGGCTTTTTAAGTATCTGTATTTGTAGTATCTGTGGATATTGTAGCATACTACAATTTACAATTAACAGTCAACATGTGGTATTTTGCACTTGTTTTTAATTAAAATAAGTTTTGTTTGTTAAAATAAATATTCAAAATCCTTATGCATTTACGTAAGGCATTTAGAAGTTCAAGGCCACTAAATCTTTTCTATGCTTCCGACGTTCATGATCAATATCTTTTAACAGCCACTGGATGGCGCAACAGCACATCATATTATTTCATGAAACGCATCAACCCCAAACAACAGAACGTCACCAGTTGAATGCCATTGGCCTCTTACATCATGGCACTATATAGTGTATAATATGCAATACTAATACAATAATATGCAATACAAAAGTGTGAGTAATAAAATATCTAGACTTTTACATTACAGTATTTAAAACTGTACAGTGCATTTAACTGTTGTTAGTGTGGTTTATTCATTCCACAGATTCCACAAATGACAATCTATCGTTTGCCTGACCATTAAACAGAACAGCAACGTATGTCCTAATACTCTTGTTTAATTATTTATATGTGTTTTATAGCTTCCAGCTTCATTTAATTTTTAGACGTTGACATTATTCCGCAAACAAAACTTCGCTGGTTGAAAAGCACATGGTGAATATTTGGGGCGTATTCAAACGGGGCGTGCGCGCAGCGGGTGTGTGAAGGAGAGAGAGAGGTACCGTCGTCTCTACTGATCTCCTAAGACTTGTCGTTGGTGTTTTTGTTCAGAGGTCTTCCACAGTCATGTTGAGAGCCAGGAAACGGGGCTCGTTGGCCGTGCTGGCCTCCACCCTTCTTTTGGGATTCGGCGTTGCGTTCTCTCTCGGACAGAATGACACAGAACCTGTAGTTTTGGAAGGAAAATGTTTGGTCGTGTGCGACTCGAACCCGTCCGCCGAAGGTGGAGTGACCTCGTCGTTCGGGATATCTGTTAGAGCCGCTGGTGCCAAAGTGGCTTTCTCTGCGGTCAGAGGAACTAACCACGAACCGTCAGAAATGAGTAACAAGTCAATGACCATCTACTTTGATCAGGTCGGCCCCTGTCATTCACTTTACGCATATCTTTCATTACGCTTAAGTGCGTGTTGCTGTTGACAAAACGGCTCGAAAAGAGTGCTCAAAATGCGTCAAAGAAACAAACACGCGAACTTTAACTGTCTGTTACTTTGTTACGGAAATGACAGTTTCTCGTTTGCAGGTGCTAGTGAACATCGGAAACCATTTCGATCTTAAGGCGAGTGTGTTTCAGGCGCCCAGGCGAGGTATTTACAGCTTCAGCTTTCACGTCGTGAAAGTCTACAACCGACAGACGATTCAGGTGGGCAGACTTCGGTTAGTTCGTTGAATAAATGATTAAATGACATTACATTCACGTACAGTGTTATTTTTCCACGTCATTAGGTGAATCTGATGCACAATGAATATCCGATCGTATCCGCTTTCGCCGGTGATCAAGATGTCACGCGGGAGGCTGCGAGTAACGGCGTCCTGCTGCACCTGGAGAGGGAAGACAGACTCTATCTGAAACTGGAGAGAGGGAATCTCATGGGCGGATGGAAGTATTCCACCTTCTCCGGCTTCCTTGTTTTCCCCCTGTAAATCCATATATACTTCACATGGACCCAACTGAGGACTAAGGGAAGCGTCCGTTCTTTAAAAAATAAAGGTAGCAGAGAGAACATGCGATTCGGGTGGTTTTAAGTTATTGTAAGGCGGAGAGAGGAACTGAAATACGTTTATATGTGTTTGTTTATGAGATTTGACTGTTTATGAGATTCAGAAGCAAGTACGGTAACATTGTTTGGGCAAACGGACAACTGTTGTCAGCGTAATGCTGGTTTTGAAATTTTGTTGTATATGTGACTGTCTGAACGACATTTTTGCATTCAGGAGCATATTTTGCACGATATGTGTTCTGTGACGTCATTGTATATTTTGTATAGCCCTCAACAATGTAATGTTCATTATGTGCAAAGTTAAGTACAAAACAGCAATTTCTCTCTAACCGTTGTTGTTTTGTTTAATGCAATGATATCTTGCGTTTTAATATTACTTGAATGTAAATATTACCATGTCATAAACACAAAGAATGTACTTAAAGCTGTTTTAACTTGCAAGTTTTGTTTTGCGAGACAGGGGAATAAAAACGTTTGAGAGGAAGTGGAGAAAGGATGAACTCAAAACGCTGTCCATGGTGCTGAAAAACAGTCTGTCAATCAAACGCCGCAATGTTGTCAAATTGACAATAAAGATCATTAAAAATCACGTTTATATTGAGACACGTGGTGCAACATGCTTCAGAAACATCTGTTTTGAGAAAAATACGTGACAATATAAACAAGCACAGCATAGATTTCAACGCGCGCAGAGTTCGACCATACCTAACAAGGTTTATAAGCATTTTGTAAGCCTGACCTTACAAATTCACAGCTAATGTATTTCGAAACCGTTCTGCAAAACATAGTTACGTTTCAAAATCTTAAAATATATTAGTTGACGACTTTTAACAGGGGGCAGTTTTAGGAAAGATGACAGCAACCCCCACCTACAGAAATCAATATGTGCAGGAACTGCAAAGATATAGACGTAAAGTTTTCCGTCTCTCCATATTGGTCAAGGCAATGAGGTAGCATGTGTCTCACGATATTGTCTTACACAACAGTGAACATTAGAGTGTTAACATTTAGAAACTGTGAAGACAGCAGAATTTGGAGGTAAAATGCAAATGTGATGAGGTATGAGAATGACGTGGGCGTTAAGTGTTAAACAGCGAGACAGTCCTTCCAAGACGGGTCTTTAAAAAACACTGAGCAACATTTCATTGTGTTTTCTTGGGTGTAATCAGAGATTATGTAAATAATATCTAAAACTGTAATTTGATGTACAATTTCATGTCGAGACCTTGTTGGACTTTTTCTCTTCAAAGTTAAAAAAATTGATTTGAAAAACTTCTCCTGTGTCTACTTGTGTCTTGCTACCGCATCTGGTTCCGCATTTGGCTTGGAAGTAAACATGGGCCAAGGGCTAGAAGCTGTCTGAAGCCCGTTTCTGACCTTTCTTCCTCAGAAAGATGATTAAGAATGAAAACATGACTCAACAGCGCACGTCGCTGCTAGACGTGACTTTGGTTTCGGGGAACAAACTCAGAAAATGTTTCTATGCAAATTTTTTCATTTGTCTTTTGAAAACAGGGCCCCTGTCACTCAGTCAAAACGTCTGTAACTATATAAAATGACATTCTAACCTTTTATTAAAAAATTGTGTCTGTTTAGGGAATGACAAGTAAATGACCGAAGGCGTATGCTGTCCACATTTTCATCATTATCCATATCTCTCTTGTTCATAAATTTAATACTGTAAGGTTCCATCCCCAGCAACCATAAATTAGTTATCGTCATTGCAGTGTGGAATTTCAAATATCAAGGTTCCACCCTGTCTTTACTCATGACTGGTATCATTGGGTGCTGCTAAACCAAACTGTCCTATAATGAACTGCCCTCTGGCAGTCTTTTATCTCATTCGTATGCGAGAGTGAGGCCGGGTGAATCTGTCTCCTCCTTCTAAATTGTTTATGCTCTCAATGTCATGCCACACATATGCCTGATTGCACGAAACAGAGCTAAGAAACAAATCAAAACGAAAGAAGAACAACCATGTAGGGACCAAAACAATGCAAAACAAACCGGAAACATCTTGTTGTGCATACAGAAGTGTCTTTAGCTTTCCAGAAATTATTTATATTAGTCCACACACATACATCACTTGGAATGACAAATCCAAGTGATGAATGATTTTTAATTTATCTGGTTTCTCTGTATTGATCTACTGAAATAGATTTGATCAGATGGTGCAGTGACCAACAGACCAGAACTCAGTGCGAAGGAAAGGTGACAGATTGAATTGATGACTTTAGACATAAATGACTAGAAACAAGGAGAGAAACCTAATGTGATAATGAGCCCCTGAAGTCTGGCATGTGCTTTCTTCAGAAAATAAGCATCTTTTAATAGTCAAATACATGCGTGGGCTCCTTTAAGAATACCTGGATCTTTGACTGCATGTATCTGAAGAACTTAAGTTCTATGAAAAAATGTCTGTTTCTTTTTTTTTTCATTGTCAGTAGTAGATTCACGCTTAACACCCCATTGGCAAACAGACTTATTTGTTATCTTCAATTAGGATGTGTTACTTGTGTTTATTTAATGTGAGAAATCCTTATCAAATGTAAATTCATTGTGTTTTTAGGTTTATTTCTCTCTTCTTTCAAACAACAGGGGCAGATTTCATATTTCATCTTCTATATTTTCTATCTTTGGTCTGAAATATGTATCAGCTTCCTCTGTGCTGACTCTGTTCAGATGGTGAGGGCCCAGCCCACTCATCTCTCCGGTATGAGTGCAACATGGGACCTTTTGATGTCTACACCCCATGTGAGATGCATGCTGGGCGAGCCCGAGTGACAAAGCACCGGTCCAATCTGTGACCCACTTGACACATGGCATACGCGACTCCGTAATCAGTCCCAGCTCTGCAGACTCACGCCAAGCTGCCATTTACAGCCAATAAAGACCGCAGCCTCTCAAGAGGAGCCCACACCCATCTTTAGATGCTATTGAGCTGCATCAGGCTGGTGCTTCCTGTATTGTAATCTAGGATATCAGACAACAGAAGAAAGCATGAGAAATTAGTATGCTTTTACATTTAAGAGGATGACTAGGGCTGTCACAGTATCAGATTTTCACTTACACGGTTATCATGGCCAAAATAGTTCACACTAATTTGTAAAATCAATCAATCAATCAATAATGCTGTCAGTTAATATTTATATTAGTTTGTGTTTTCTCTTTTTTGGCCAATGAATCACTCAAACTACTATTGTAGGCAGAGAGAGAGAGAGAGAGAGAGAGAGTTAGTAATCATTGTTATTTAAGACAAAATTATTAAATGGCTGCAACAGCTCCACCCACTATGTCGGACTGTCAACCAGATACCGACGCTAAATTATCTACGATGTTATCATGTGTAGTAATAATTTAAAACTGTAATAATGAACAGTAATAATTTTCCCTAATAATTCCCAGTAATAATTAACCCTTAATGATGACAAAATAAAAGGCTGCATAGCTGAAATAATAGTTGAGCTAAACAGGATTTTACAGGTTTTAACACGCAAAGCCGCTTATGAGAGGCAGATATTGTGCTACAGAAGACTGCTGATGGTATCATCTTTAAAGTTACTGTAATTAAACTGTAATTAGGCGCTGGGCTCCTCTGTGCCTGCATCAATCTTCATTACACTAACTGTAACATGCTGTATTATACCGCTAACCGAGCTACAATATGATATTCTAATTTCACACTTGTTTGTGCAGATTATGCATTACAAAGTGCATAGATGTAGAGTAATACTCAAGTGTTTATTTTAACACTTTTGTATACAGGCATTGTGTATATATTATACAGTATGCTGTATGTGAAAACTGTGTTTACAGTATATACAGTAAATCAGTTTTTAGTATGGTCTTGCTCAATACATATATTACAGACAAAAGCAGTTACTTATTACAATTTAATTAATTTTAAATATTGTTAAATATAGTGCAAATATATCAATGTTTATTTTGTCATATTGTAATCTTATTTTATGGCATTTTAACAGGTTGGTTGAATATAATAGTTTATTTTGCATGCTGAATCCATCACAGACTGCTGTTTTGTTACTGTTACTGTTACTGTTACTGTTTTGTTGTCAAACATGGCCAGAGTATATTAACATTACAGCATTTACTTTTCTGCATTTAAAGGGATTTTTCATAACCATCTGCTGTAATTTACATTAAAATACATTTAACAGAGTATGCCCCATCATAAAAGTTATGCTCAATCTGTTGAAACAGTCGGTTATAAATTTGCTCCAGTTTGAAAAGTGTGGGGGAGCAATTTCAGGAGAGTAACGTTCAACCATCAGTTGTAGTATCACATTTTCGTAAGACAGCCCTTGTACAATACAAACAAACTTGTCTGGGCCAGTGTGTCAGTAACCTAATTTAAATACAGTAATTGTTTCCCAGTAATTCAGTTGTTTAGTGTGAAAATGCCCCAGTTTGAGGAATCTTTAATATGCCAATCATTGGTTGAATTGAAAATCAGCGTTTATTGTTTAAACGTATTTGTTCTCTCTGACTCTTGATTGTCTTGTAAGCTGTAGATTCTGATGTCATCTCTTATGAGAATCTGCCTCTAAAGGACGTCAGTGACAAATAATAAATAAGTGCTGGTTGCAGTTATGTACCCTTTATATGCCTCTCATTAAGTCAGTAAGCCTGAGTGAATCACATGCTTCTCTCTCCTGGTTACTGTCACACAGTGAAAAAACAATGCAGAGGAGCTTCTTATCGTTTCAGAATATTATATTGATCTTTGTATTAAAAATCCACGTGTTGAATCAACTAATGGATTTTAAATAAGATGGTAATGAGGCATATCTATGTTAATTTGGCATGGCAAATGATTATGTTACACAAAAATTGGATAGTAGATAAGTCATCATATGACTTTTTTCAAGTAATGTTGTAAGTCTTTTGTAAGTGCTTTTTGACTTGGCTTGAGTCTTGTGAACTTAAGGCAAAGATCTCCTGTGGATGCGCCTCAGCGGGGGGGACACATTCAATTAATGACACCACACATTTATTCTTGCCCAGAAGTGTGAATCTCAAACACCTTCAAACGTGAAAGCATGTGATGCCTTCATAACTTTATCATACAACTGGGAATGATCATCTTACACCTTTGCATTTATAAATACTACAGTTTTTGCCTTTAAATGCTATTTTGTTGATACATAGATTCATAAATGTCATATTTTAGTATAATATTTGAATTATAATCAATAATATTGAATTCACATTTAATAATAACCAGTGTGTTTCCCCAGACGTACAATACGCGTTTATTTTGTTTGTTGGGAGATCACGACGCAGCTGAATTCTACAAAGTACGGCCCCCTGCTGCAATAGCAACAAAGGACTGTTTATTGCATCCAGTGCAGTACGAATGGCTCATCAAAATATACGCAAGCCTGCGCTGCTAAGAACGCAGAGAGAGGCTGTGTGTGAATAATGAAAGACTTAAGCTAAAAGGAATTCTCACGCTGTTTTAAATAGCAGGTGTTCTATATTTTTAAAAAACAACTTTCTGAAATCAGGAGTAGAAAATGAGGGCCACCAGCACCTTTTAAGTAAAGCACTGAGTTTAAAAAACTAGCATAACCACGATTATTGCTTGTTGCTAGAGATAGACAAAACATAAATATTTGAACTGAATTCCTCATGCAGCCGTTGTTTGTCCCGTGGTGTACAATGAAAACCTTTTAAGCTGTTCTTTGCAACAAGATGAATAAGAAGGAAATTATAGAAAAATATCAGTGAGTCACTTAAAGGTCAGTCCATCCTTCTGTTTAAAAGCATTTGGTTCGTTTATGTTAGAATCTAATACTTCTTATGTTTTTTAACCTAAGTGAATTTTTTTGTCAGATAGGTTAACGTGACTCTACACACGTCATTGTGATGCCATTCTGCCATGCAACAATACCACATGACTAAAAATAACAGCACCCAAGAGAATGTGTTAATATGCATGTATACCTCTGTGTTTCTCTATTAAAATGATGACTTCAGTGGCTTATTTTTACAGTTGATATGCAGCATAATGTGGTTTAATACCAGATAATAATTTAGGATTCTAAATTACATTGATGTAACAATCTTAAGTATGGCAGTAGGCAGTAAGAGCACTGTGCATTATATGATCATTAATAAAAGATAAAACATCATATATATGCACTAATATATGGAGCTTTGTACGCAAAGAAATTAAACGAGACTATAGAGGCCAATTGAATACATCCCTCTGGTCTGTATTGTTTAAAGCTGCAATATGTAACTTTCTCCTCTCTACCACCGTCTCTGAAACATAAAATTGCAGGTTACTTTATATACACATATTATTGCATATGTTGAAGTCACATGAAACCTAACTTTAATATATACAACAAGCTTTAATAATAAAATATAGCTAAGTGTACTGCATTTGTCATTTAAATGTACTTGTCATGCAATATACTTCAGAAAAGGAATAACTGGCTCAAATGGATTTAAAAACATTAAAAACAACATTTAAAAGTTCAAGTACAACTTTGCATGAAGTAGATTAAAGACAGATACTACTAAAATATAAACAAATAAATAAATGTTGGCTAAACGAATAGCTTGATATTAGTCTGGGAACAAAAAAATATGTTGCATTTACATATATACATATACTGTTTTTTCTTTAATTTGCATTTTTGTTAAATTAATGCAGGTATAGTTTTTTTAATGTTGTAATGACATTTTCCTCGGCTGCAAACATCAAGTAAATTGAAAATAACATCTAACTGCAAACTTGGAGAGAATGATCATGAGACGTGCCTGCACGGTCTTAGTTCAGTATATCTAAACAACTACAATATCTCACCTGAAAACAGAACAATTTACACCTTGATCTGCTCTTTTCGCACCTTATTTAAAGGTTAGCTTAATTTAATGCTAATGATTCGAGGTGTAACATCAACTGTGGTATTGAGAGCTCTGTGTATCTCCAGGTGAATTCTGGGATATGGCGCCACATCTGGAAATGCCCCGCGCGTATCCTTAGGGTAATCTCGTAGAATCTCTAATGAATCTTCAAGTGAGTGAGGTACGGTGCCTCGGAGTGCTGTTCGCTTAAGCCACACATTTTATGTGGGGACACGTGGTGTGCTCAAAAAGAGGTCTTCTGGGTTTTCTGACAGATGGCATGGCTCACATATAAAGACAGCATCAATGTGACAAAAAGCTCAACTGTGCAGATCTCTAGCAGAAACCCACTGTTATGCTGTATATGCCTCTGCTGTTTACTAAAGGCTCTATGTTTGCTTTTCAAAGACTAGACTGTGCTGCAGGTTCGAGAATTTAAGGAGGTAATGGTGCTTTTGGATCATGCTACCTTCAGTTCATCTTTCTCATCCATCTTCTGATGTTCTCTGCCAGCCTAAACGCTCACACAGGGTCTCTGTGGGAGGGGCTCTAATCGTATGTTAAACTGAATACCTCACAACATTCTTGACTGACTGTCCACAATGTCACGGGAGTCAGTGCAGTTCATCAATCCTGTGATTGGATTGTTTCATCTGTGACATTTTAATCCTCTGTGAAATGTGCTCATATGTTTCAAAAGGCTTTGGGCTTTACCAGTCGAACTCATAACACATTTACAAAGACTTGTGATTGTTAGAATATTGATATACAAGCAAAACAGTAAAGCAAATGTCAAACAGTTATGACTTTAAAAAGATAGTTCTTCCAAAATAAGAAAATTCCATCATCATTTACTCAGCTTCATGTCATCCCAAACCTGTATAACTTTTTTCTTCTGTGGAACACAAAAACAGATATTTTGAGAAATGTCTTAGTGGTTTTGTGTCCATGCGATGGAAGTCAATGATTGCCACTTTTGTTTGGTTACCAGTATCATCTTTTGTGTTACATAGAAGCCAAAAAAATTATATTTGTTTGAAGTGGCATTAGGGTGAGTAAATAGAAGAGTACAAATGTTTGGGTGAATTATCCCTTTAAGCAAAATACAAAGCAAGATACAAAATAACTTTATGTGGGCATATAAAACAATTCAGCACATAACAAGCAGTACAAAACAATTAAGTGACTCTGAGAGGGGCATGATGGTACATGTGATGTAGGTGATGGGGGATTTATGTCAGAAGCAGTGATCCTGTAGGAGTTTTACACAGAGTTAAAGGTGAATTTTGTGCCACACTGAAAACATCCAGCCAGCCGCAGTACTGTTGTAAGGCTCAAATTATTGATAAGAAGGGGCTGACAGAAGGTGATGCAACATGTAGAGTAACAGTAGAATAGACAAGCAAAGCTGGAAGCGAATACAATTATATTCATACACCTTAATACACCTTTTTAATACACCTCCTAGTAGGTGATGACCAAATATGAGTGACTCAGTCTTGATAATCAAGTATAAAGGCTTATTTTTTAAGTTGTAACTTAAAAGCCAATTTCAAAATGTCAAAATCCCTACGAGTAGCACATTTAAATGCAGTTTATTGGCGTCATATAGTCTTTTCCAGCATTACAAGAAGACATCTTAATTTTGTTGTAACCGAACCTAATTTTCCAAGTGACAATTGGGTTTATAGAGTATTTTCTGTCTAAATCCTGAGACACTCCATTACATTCATGGACAAGATCTACCTTGGAAAAGGCATTAATTTTGACTAAAGCAAAAAACATTTGGACATTTGCACCAGTAAGTGGAGAAAGCTCTCCAAGGAGTCTAATGAGAAGTTCCAAAGAAACCAATTAAAACAGAAGGGAGGGGGTTACAAACGGAGCTGGAAATCCTTCATCACCTGTAATACAACATCCTCAAAAGTCTTAACTGGGATACAAGGTCTCACACCATTTATACCATCACCCCAACATTGCACCATTTGGCGACTTATGGTGCACTGACAACATATCTAAAACACAACATACCTTTTGACAGTGGGGTATTTCTTAGTGCATGAAAGCGCCACAGTACAAACACAATCGTTGCTGTTAAAATCTCACTGAAGGATCCATGTGTGCCTAGTCTGACAGCAGAAGGTCTGGACTTCATCTTAGCTTTCCTTGGCTAGGAAGCACTTAGGAGGCCATTTGACTGGCATGTAAAGTAACCAATCGCAACTTGCTTTTCTCTATGCAGACTGTTAAAGAACACAACACACATCTCCCGGACATCCTGTAGAATTCAACCAATCAGATGTCAACTTTGAAACTCCTGAAGTGTCTCCCGTAAAGTGTGCCTTATGCGTCAGACGTTCAGCCAGGAGTCTGTGGGTGTGACGTCGGAGTCTAAAACTAATGTCGGTCTAGACACAAAGTTATGAAAGTGGCAGTTTAAGTCTAAAGCATGGGAATGATGGAGTTGCATAACAAACACTCACCTCTACTAACAGCAGCTGTTAGCCTTCATTTAAAGTAGGTGTGATGTTGTCATTGACGTCTTCCATTTCGGAGGTGTTTTAAATGGCATCAAAATGTGCTAACAAAACATATTGGCTAATCAGAATCAATGCATGAAAGCTAAAGTCTTCCAAACTTCTAAAGATAGTTTTAAAGAAGTTTTAGGACAAGCATAATGTCAAGAATCTTCAGAGGCCTTTATGATGCCCCCAGAGTACAGTCACATTAAAGTATATCAAGATTATGGTACAAAATGGATGTTTGAGCATGAATCAGCCAGAGAGATGTCAGCCCTGTACCACTTCCCACTTCCTCGGCAATTACAAAAACTCAAAATATAAAATTTTAATCATCCTGGCTGAAATTGCTTGGTAATAAAAAACGAACACAACGTAAAACAGGAAAAAGGAGTTTTAAAAATGTACATGTATACTGGAGGTAACAGTGCAAAAAACAAACAGTCTCTTTGGCAAAAAATACAAACCCCCACACACTGCCCACTCTTATTGTTATATCCAAAAGCCCATTGACTGAAGCACAAAAGCAGTAAAATACCAGCACTGAGTATTGCGGTCAAAACCATTCTTATCCTTAATACTGCACACATCACCACAGAGAACAACTGACCATCAGTCGTCTAACTCAACACCAACCAGATATAAATAGGCGCTGAGTGACTGTTCCTGTAAACTAAGCAAATCAAATTCACCATGATCTGCCAGAAACACAATGAAGGAGACCTCAGTTAAAACGCGTGTATTATTCCCCTGTTGCCTTTCAGAAAAACAGGCAGCAAACCATCTCTGTTCTTTTTCAGCAAACAATGCCGGTATACGCCGCAATATTCCAGTGGATCACTTATATCATGGTTTAAGGGATGCTGAGAAAATGTATATTTTGAAGTCAGTTACAGAAAGAGGCTCATTATGTTCATTTACATGTGAATTTTTTTTTACACTTTTTTTAGGTAATGTGATTATTGTTGACTACAAACATCTTGAAGGATCAAACATAAACAGAGAAACTGGTGCTAAGTTCATTGTCGACCTCTTGGTATTGAAGCTCATCTTTAAATCTTCCACTTTGGAAATCATGTAACCATAATAAAAAATTGATAAACAATAAATAAAATTTTCAACTAACAGATTCCCTGAAAAACAAACAAAAATCTAACAATTAACACGTGGAAACAGAGGACATCATGTCAATGTACAATCTGTTAAATAAAGTCCATTGGTCTCAGTGGAATCTCCAGCAGTAGCCCTGCTCCTCAAATAAAAGTGGAGTCATTATAAATATATAAGGAGCAACACATTTTTCCATTAATAGGTTTCAGTCCACTTTAAAGCGCAATATACAGTTTCATATGAAATGTTTATTTTGAAATGAAGAACAAAGTCAAGTTACAACATATCAATTCCCCAAATGAACTGGTTTAATATTTCAACTGTACCTTTAGTCCATAGCATCGTTTCTGCTTTGAAACAAAGACAAAACATTTGAATAAACACGCGTTTATAACGTAACTGCATGTCTGTTAAAAGGTGATTGGAACAAAAGACAAATCATACAAACCAAAACGAATGAATTTAACAACAAAGATCAGTTTCGGTGAGGCACAGAATGATCTAACCTTGGCAATACGTGTGCTAAAGAATGTCAAACGGAGAACGCGATCACACAAACACGGGCAGCTAATATAGCTTATTAGAGTAACATCCTTGAAATATGCAGGGTGATATGTTGACAGGACATCATTTTAGCATACTGTAGGTACATTATCCCTTTAAATATGACCATGTCATGACTTAGCAGTTGCTAGTAAAACAAAACGTATGCATTAAAAAAAACGGGCAAGGAGGAATGTAACGTAATCAGCAAAATCAAATTTCACACACCTGCTGTTGTCATTAAGGTGTTTCTTTCACCTCTGTGCATTGTTGGAGATCCCTTAAAATGCCTTACAATAAACTTGGAAGTCTGTGCTAATGTTTAAAAGTGTGGAAAATGCACAAATAAAACTGGATTTTCTAAGTATCTGGACTTATATTCCTGTAACAAAAACAAAACGTCTACAGTACTCTTGAGAACATGCGAAGAAAACGTCCAATATTAACATTCAAACACTCTTATCAACATTCTGGAATTGCATCTGTTCACAACCACTTATCTACTCTACCAGACAGATACTGTATTAAGCCAACAAACATCATCTTTTCTGTCAACAAAATGTGTGGTTTAATGGTAACAAAACCTTAGAAATATTTGCAAAACCTGTTTCCTTGTGTCATCATCCCAAAAGTGCAACTAGCAACCAAGTCCGGTAATGTTCAGTTTACTGTGTTCAGTAGTGCTTTTCCTGCAGGTAATCTTTCATTTTGTTGGGTAAAGGCAATTTCTGGATGAGATCTATCCGTGTGTACTGTCGAATAACAAATCGACACAGGTACTGCAGTGACCGTACTTGCATAAACCTTGAAACGGGATTGGTCAGTCTTACAGGGTAGGTTACAGACCCTGGTAAGCGTGATCTTGAATAACAGAATGCGCCGTTCTCCGAATCTTTGATAGAATTATCAATGAGATCCACGATGGAAACATGGCCCTCGATGTCAGGCTGCTCGTAGAAGCTGAAGCTACCGTTGGAGTGTTCTATCCTTGTGTGAAGTGTCTTACCCTGTGAACGAAAGCTCAAACTAAGGAGATACCGGTCATCTGAGCTGTCACGGACCAAAAAAGAGCCATCTGGAAGATCTGTCAGCTTTTCCTCAGCCTCCCATCTTGTAATGGGGCCCCAATACCATCCCTGCTTGGCTAGCTTCTTCAGTTCTGCTGTGAGGCTGGTAACCACCATAGGCCCGTTGTTCTGCACGGCGTCGTAGACCCGCTGAACTCCTGGGGCCGAGTTGGGATCGAAGTTGAGATGGTGCATGACTCTCTCGGCAACCTGAGCGTGAGTACCACCAAACCTGGAGATGCTTCTCTGGAGATAACTATTGGACAACGGAGGTAGCAAAGGGGAAAGAGGGGCTTCAAGCGTGGAGCCCTGCAGCAAGACATTTGCAGTTTTTAAAAAGAGCTGGTTGACGGACGACTCCATGAAGATGTCTGGTGAGAGGAGGTCCTGATCGATAGGCTCCTCATCTGCATGAAGAGATCTGCACCCCTCCGACGGTGGAACGACATCCATGGGCGTGGTGCTATCTAAGCAAAAAGAGTGTGAACCCTCCTCGTCAGGATAAAGTCCATCATCTAAAGGCATTGTGTATTGAACATAATCCTGAGCTGCGAGACCAATAACTACAGGCACGTTTTCATCTATTTCAAGATGCAAGTCACCGTTCTGAGAGCTAGAATGGTGGTCTGGCACACGTCTGGTTATTTTTAGGGAATCACTAGATTCTTCAAACAATCTGTCTCTCTGGAGGTCCAGGAAGTCTTGGCGCACACTGTCGAAAGCTGGACTCGGATTTGAGGTGTTAATCAACGCATTCACCTTTACATCCATTTTAATGCATGTCTCCTCCGAGTTTGCTGGTCTGAGAGGCCACGGGGTGGGACTGTAATGGTGACTATGGACGGACGTGGAACGATGGGACTTCATGTCACTTAGACTAATGGGTGCAGAGGAAGAGGAGAAGGTGTCATCATCTATAGAGCATACAGATGGAGAACCACCTTTGACCTTTGGTTTCTGTTTTGCTGACAGTCTCCTTTTCAAGGTGCCCATTAGACCCTCACTCTTGGATCGGACTTTAGGTCTTTTTTCATCCTCATTATCCAAATCACTGCTGACAAGATCTTTGCTGTAGCATCCTCCAAACAGAGAGTCTTCAGCAGAGAAATTGGCTGCCAGGTCTGGCTGCGATACAGCATATTCACCGCCCTCTTTGCCTTTAATGTTAAACGACTTCCTTATTGTCTTCAAACTGATCTTCTTCATTCTGAAGGTTCCCCCTTTATGATTTATAGGGGGGTTACGCAAAATGTTCTAGGGATGAGGAAGATGATTGTGGACACTCACACATTGCTAATTACATTCAGCCCCCTGACTGCCATACCTACAAAATAGAAAGAACAAAAAAGACATACAATTACAATTGTAACACACACACACACACATATATATGTGATAAAATCAACATGAACAGTAAAAGCTGGTAAAGTTTAGTCAATTATTTTAGGTCCCATGGCAAGCAGTAATTTTGTTCCTACATCCTAATATAAGTGGGGTAGGCAATTTCAGAAAGGTTAGCAATAGCACGCTAGCTTTAAAAGCAAAAAGGTGCGGTCACACTACACTTTTCGCTCCACTGACTTCCATTCACATGCATATGCCGGCTGAGGACCAGTGAAAACACTGTAAAAATACATTGTTCAAGTTTAGTAAACTCTGACCTGCGAATTAACATGACATGAACACATGACCTGTACAATATTGATACATCAAGGCGTCACCTTTCAGGTGGCTAACAGCAGTATTGCACGATCCTATTTTGTACGATACAACATTAAAATAACTTAAGCTATATTTCAATATAAATATATTTACACTGCTTTACTTGCCACTCATATACAGTGCCTGTGAAATTTTAATCAAAACCTCACTGACATTTCCTGTGTGGCATTTAGTTAAATATTATATAATTGTAATTAAAATAAAATTCATTACCGTTTTTGTACAAATATTTCACATGGTCTCTCAATAAAATTGACATCGTATCGTCCCAGATGAATCATACACAGTAACACTAAGTCTTATTTAACAACTTAATTAAAAAAAGCAGTACAGAGAAACTAGATTAATTCCAGTACACTTAAAAATATCACACATGCATGGGTTTCACATTAAGAAACTGAGGGCCGCTGTCATGGGTTATCAAACTGATAGCAAAGTTTGCCAAAGTAAAGCCAAGTTTGATGTTTAATGTTTGATTTGTTTAAATGTTCCACACAATATATTTGGCCATTATTCTGTAACAGACACAAACAATTATGTGCCTGTGTGGTTAGGATCTAGTTTATTTGATGCACACAGTGAATTGTCAAGAATTTATTTAAGTCACTGTTTAGTTGTTATATTGCCAACTACCGTTTTACGCTCCAAACATAACATTACATAACTTAAATTTATATTCATCCTAAACAGTCAGTGTTAAGTGTTAGCGTGGCTTACGCTGTAATAACACAGTTAGCAGTCAAGCTAACCTTTGCGGCCTTACCCATAAAGGCGATCTATTGCTACACAATGTAAAGCAATAAAACAAAAGGTAATATTTTTACATAAATAATAACCATACGTTACCTGTCGTGTCTTTTATACACTGTCAACTCACAGGAGATTTCATATCAGAGTCCGGGGAGCTATGAACTCGAAAGACATCATTACTTCACGGCTAGCTAAGATACCCGCAGCCATGAAAACAGCTCAGAAACGAACTCGGTTGCCCCACAGCCGGGAAATAAGGACACTGTGTGACTGTATTTACGATCAATTTATATCGTGCGCTGTGATCGTTTTGAATTTGGACAATTTTCGCCGTTTGAAACTTTTCTCTTGCGTTTCTCTTGGCTCTGTCGTCTCTCTTCTCTGCCCTCTTTGTTGGCTGTTGCATCATGGGAGGGTGAGGAAGGGAGGGTGAGATGCTCATCGGTACATCGCTGTCTTCTTGAAAACAAGAAACCACATCCTGTGGTTAAGTAAACCAAAACAACGAGTGATTTTAAATCATCTTACCTACCAAAATACAATAACAAGCGCTGCACAGGGAATATTAAATGGCACACGGGAAATGTTGTCAGTGAGGTTTTGATTAAAATTTCACAGGCACTGTATATGAGTGGCAAGTAAAACAAAAAGTCAACACGTGTTAAATTAACTGTATCTTATTTCCTGGGAAGTCCGTCAAAAAATGTTCAGAATACTGTAGGCAACGGGAAATAAGTGGAAATTTAATATCTTTTTGTGGCTACGACTTCAAGGTATAAGGCTATGTGGAAATTTACATTAAAAAAATAAACCTACCATGAAAAATGTTAACCGGGGTAAAAAGTGTGACCTCTAGTTTGCCCTGTAATGTTTAGTCTTCATTAAGGCAGGAGGAAATTGGTCACTGTGTGAAAATGATTTCTCAGCTGTGTAAACACACACAAGAACTGAGTACTTAAAAGTTTAATCTTTATTTATTGTATTCATTATTATCATTTGTTTCTATTTTAATGTAATATGTTACTAATCAGTTTTGAGTTTCAGTGCATTAAAATGAAACAAGTCCAAAAACAATCACATTTGTAATTCTATAAAATGAAACAACTCATTATGGGTATATGATTTGTCAGGGCTCTATAGTTGTAAATTAGCTGAAACGACAAAGCGTATTTTCCATATAGTAACAGACACGTGCGTTTGATTTCTCCATATTAATTAACACCTCATTAAATTCATTTAATTTGACACTGCTATCATAGTAGGAGAATTATCCAGAGAGAGAGAAACCTTGTCATGTGACAGGAAGAGCAGAGGAGCTGTTTGTAGGGCACACACTCCTTGTGACATGATTGTACATCCACCAAAAACAGAAGGTGTAAGTAAAATCATCAGATGATTGCAGTTTTTCTTAGCTGTTCCCAAATTTAACATCATAAGAGGCGTAAGGTGCACAGCGCCTGTGGTTTCCAAACAACTGCATGTAAAACCTTTGTTGCTCAAAGGTTGCTCTTTCATATGAGATTTAATGAATTTTGTTGTTTTATTCAAGTATTAATTTTGTATTAGATGCTTAGTCTAAGATTGTTTAGACGGAATAAAAATAGGACAGGTTCAGTAGAAAAATATGAGAAAGAATATGAGCAGAGTTTGGTTTTCATTCCTGTGGGATGGCCGGTTTTATGCAATTAAGACCCTTTATTTTGGTTACTCTTCTGGCAATGCACAGAAAGCAAAGCGCAGGAAGCATGCCACCTGTTTAGTCATAAGTAAAAGCCGTCTGTCTTTATGATTTACGATTTTTTAGTTGAAAAAAGTTCCAGTCAAAAAGCTCGCAGGAAAAGTGCACAAGCTCCAGCACTGTTGTTGTGCTTTTGCACATCAGATATTTAGATGATTAAAGTATGGTCTAATTAATGTCAGTAGTATTTTAAAGAGGGCGCTTATGCATGCCACGGCTAGGCTAATTGATGTCATACTTTTTCTCTGTTTTGTTTTTCCGCCCTGTTTAACTGACAGAGCTGTGGGGTGTTGTGGTCAGGTGTAGCAAAAGCTACAGTAACTCTGCTGAGGGATAATTACTTCCCCCAATACAAGTTAACCCAGCTCTCTCTCACGGACTTCACAACATACTGTACTGTTACTGTTACATTTAAGAATATATTAAGTCTTCATAAAACATTGAAATGTATTAGATTTACATTTACATTTATGCATTTGGCAGATGATTTAATTTTATTTTATCCAAAGCGACTTTTAAGGTCTAATCAATTCATATTTTAAAAAATCCTTTAATATTTCTGTGGATTTTAGGCACGTGTTGCGGATATTAGGATTAGACAGGATATCACAAACCAAGCTACTTATTTGAATTCAAACTGATACTTCTGTAATCTGATCATCTATTCATTGACATATTTAAATGAAGTGATTCGTACACAGATTTGGCTGCGGCGAACAGACCTAAATTCTGTTGTGTTTATGTCAAAGGAATCTCTCTAGTGGTTTTGAACAGTAATGTGACAAAACCCCACAACGACAGCTTGCATTACTTTCCCCTGATAGCATCAACTGCCTCACGCTCAATGTCATCTGACGTGTTTTCATGCCTCAATTGGCGGCGAAGCCAGATGGAAAACATGAGCAAGAGTGATTGACATGCTCGCGAGGGTCGGAGGTCGCATGAAGCGGTTATGACAGGCCATCCGTTAGCGGGGATGTTTAACAGGTGCGCGCAGAGGGCTGGTAAGCAGCAGGACAATGCGTTTGATTGGGGGGCGATGGAGCTCGGTGTGCGAGTACGTGCGATGACTCACCCAACAGGCTGTTCTCATTCACTGTAGAAGTCTTCCCTGTGAGACGGAGTGATGTGAATGATGGATCACAAATCAGCGCTGATTGTCGATATAAAGCTTTATTTCAGTCGTCAAGGGAGAGAGCTGACCCGAGTCTCCTTTGCCGCTCTGGCGGCGCACATCTGTTAGCATGAGGCATTAGCATGGGAGAAAAGCTTCGCCCTAAATGTTTGGTTCTTTCGCGTCTTTAGGAGATAAAAGTGCCTGTGGTGCTGTGGGTCAGGGAAATCCTAATGACAAATGTGAGTAACGCAGGTGAAAATAGATGACCGACCTGCGTATCAAACACAACACTGCAAACACACTGTTTGCAAACACACTCAATTAGCAGAGTTAGAATTAACTTTAATTCAAAGCGACTTACATTGCCTTACACTATACATTGTTTCTAAGTATGTGCAATTCCTGGGATCGAACCCTTGATGCTCTAACCACTGAGCTACAGGAAATCTCAGTGGTTAGAGCATGGTTAGAGCTATTTTACAATCTACAGGGTTCCTGTAGCTCATCTGCACTGCGTTAGCAGTATTAAAGGTTGTGGGTTCGAATCCAAGGGAACACACATACTGAAAAAATGTACAGCTTAAATGCACTGTAAGTTGCTTTGCAAAAAAGTTTAAATATACTTATTTTAGCAGCATATTGCGTGTGTATCCAGAATATATTTGTATCTCCCACCCAAAAATCCCTGAAAGCCTTCAATTCATTTCCAGAATGTCTGTTTAACACGCCGTCTCCCACGTTAACATTACTGGATTTCGTCATTTCCACTTTGTCCGCAAGTGCAAATGATGCTGAAATGAAGATTTCACCGGTACCTCTCACTACCTCCACCCGACACCACCAGTATCTCAGTTCTATCCTACAGCTGTAGCGCTTACTTATTTTATTCATTCCAACAAACGCTTTAGGCTATGGTTGAAAGTAACTAACATCAGCAGGAATAGGCGCGCTTCATTTTCCTAGCTTCCTATACCGGTTCTAGGGGTTGTTTGTTGTTTCGCCCCCCCTTGTGTATCCGTTTCCTCCAGACTGGCACTGTTACCCTGGGGCCTGTCTGTTCCTGATATTAAAACATCTAGGGAAAGACGGATGCTGCCATCAAGAGGGCTGATAGCATCTCCATGGAGGAATTAAATATTTAGGCTGCATAGGAATGCGAGGTTGTGCGCTGCTGAGGGACTGAGGCGCTTTTGCTAACTGTACGGTTTCATACAAATGTGCAACGCTTGTGCTATATAAAGTGACCTGCATGTACAAAACCATGTCATAAAATGTAGATTCTGTAATTTCACATC
>JAZGTJ010008056.1:0-21685 GCA_036877575.1 Botia almorhae | reverse complement strand
TTGCGTCTCTTGAGGTATTCCATAGTGGATTTCGAGGTATGTTTAGGATCATTGTCCTGTTGTAGAAGCCATCCTCTTTTCAGCTTCAGCTTTTTTACAGATAATGTGATGTTTGCTTCCAGAATTTGCTGGTATTTAGTGGAATCCATTCTTCCCTCCACCCGTGCAATGTTTCCTGTGCCACTGGCTGCAACACAACCCCAAAGCATGATAGATCCACCCCCATGCTTAATAGTTGGCAAGGTGTTCTTTTCATGAAATGCTGCTTCTTTTTTTTCTCCAAACATGCCTTTGCTAATTGTGGCCAAAGAGTTCTATTTTAACTTCATCAGTCCGCAGCACTTGTTTTCAAAATGCATCAGGCCTCTGTAGATGTTCTGTTGCATACTTCTGACGTTGGATTTTATGATGGGGACGCAGGTAAGATTTTATTCTGCTGACTCTTCCATGAAGGTCTTGTCTGTGCAAGCATCGCTGCACAGTGGAACGGTGCACCACCACTCCTGAGTCTGCTAAATCTTCCTGCAGGTCTTTTGCAGTCAAATGGGGGTTTTGATTTGTCTTGTAGCCTTCTCCTGCATTGTGGGCATTAATAACTTTCATTTTCAGAGTCTTACACAGCTGCTTAGAGGAACCCATGGTTGTTGAGTGTCCGCAAGTGTGTGCACAAGGTTTAAAGAGTCAAAGTATTTGTAAAGCTTTGAAATTGGCATTTACTAATTACAGCTGTTGCCATGCATCAGATCTAACGAGCTGATTAAGGTCTGAAACCTTGTAAAAAGAAGGTGCATTTTTTCCATTTCCAAGAGAGACTGTTAACATCTTTTCAATTAAAAAATCACCAAAACCTGTTATTTATCAAGGGGTGCCTAAACTTTTGCATAAGACCGTATGTAGGAAAGAATAGCAGAGCATTAGGGATTAGTCAGGTGTCAGTTCTTTTTTTTTGTCTGATGAGGAATGCTTTTTCTGTCAGATGAAGACTGGCAGAGAATCCCAGGTTTTCCTTACAGTCAGAGTACCCATCAGAACATTACTGTGAAAAACATTTTGTAAACAGTTTTATGATTGTATGAACATACAGTATATTTACCAAATGCAACAGCTTACCCAAAATATGCATGACTTTTTCACAAAATACAAAGGGGGAATTTTAAAAGAATGTTATGTTTTATGCAATCAGAATGAATGGGGACTGGAATTTCCTTTATTTTTTATGTTTCACACTTTTTACTTTCTTTTTCAGATTGACAAACAGTACATTCACTTTTACAAATGTAGGTGTTTTATCAACCCCCCATTAACCACCCACCCAACATGTGTCAGTCACAATTAAATGAGGATTACTATAATAAAATTCTGCAATAAAGAAATAATTGTAAAAAAGAAAGTGAAGTAATTAACATAAAAATGTGAAAGGAAATATAATAATCACCAGATACATTAATGACATTCTTATATTGAGTCTCACCACCAAGCCTTATCCTGTATCTTCACTAAGTGTCAAGTTTTTGCATTACTTTCTTCAATAGATCTATTTCTTTTCATATGCTGAGACTTTCCCTTATTCTGTATCCCATTTTTGGAAAGATCACATGCGACTGCCAACTTCTCGTAAAAATTTGTCTCCCAATCATAATACTTCCCAATCATAATCCCAATCATAATCAGGTCTTTGTCTTCACTCTCACACTGCCATCATTCACCAAATCATTCTGAATTTTTTCAGAATGACCAGTGAGCCAGCTGTCTCAAGCTGAAGGCATATTTATTAAATATAAGTTTAGGAAGAACCAACCCCCTCTATCAACTGGTAATTGCAATTTGCTTATATGTAACCGGGTGCACCTACCATTCCAAAGAAATAACTTAGTTATGAGTTTTTTCTGTAGCTCAGTGGTTAGAGCATGGCGTTAACAATATACTCAGAAACATTGTATAGTAAAATGCAATGTAAGTCGCTTTGGATAAAAGCGTCTGCCAAAGGCATAAATGTAAATGTAGTTATCTTATCAAACTGTTTAAAATATTGCAGTGGAATTTCTGTTGGCATTGATAGAAGTAAATTTTGATAACAGTCACTTTACCCCAAGGAGACAAATGTAATGATGTCCACCTCCCTACAACATTTGAGATTTACTGCAATAATGGGTAAAAATTCACTAAACCATTTTGTTTGTGTGGAAAAATACCAAGGTACTCTATACCTTCTTTGGGCCACTGAAATGAAGCAGGTGGAAAAAATGACACAGAACAATAGGCTGTCAAAGGAAAACTTCTGACATAAACTAGTTAACTTTATAACCTGATAGTTTAGAAAATGAATTAATAATTTCTAACAAGCACGACACAGACTCTGCTCTGAGGCTCTAAAACAAACAACATATCATCTGCATACATCAATTTGTAAACTGTTCCCCCTTCAGAAACTACAGGAAAGTGTATATTTGCTCTTATAGCTGCCATAAGTGATTCTTAAGTCACTCACTTATGATAACAGAGGGAAAAATGGATAACCCTGCTGGGTTCCTCTTGACAACATTAAATAAGAAATCTTTCACCTATTCTGTTCCTTTGTGGTAGAATGAACTCCCAGCCTCCACTCGAGCTGCTGAGACCATTACAACCTTAAAAAAACAGCTCACAACACACCTGTTTCGCAGACACTTGACTAATCCCTAATGCTCTGATTCTCTTTCCTACAAAAAAAACGTCTGTCCATCCTGTCTCTAGTAACAGAATACAGAATACAATATCCACTTGTAAATGTCTGCTAAATGAATAAATGTAAAGAAATCTGCCCATTAGTCTGCACTGCAACTGGGGGTCACGTGTACCTTATCCAAGCTTTTTCTGCTTCCAGTGAAATTGCTGCCACTGGTTAACTTACATCAGCCATTAACTACCTAATAATTATGTCTCCCAATAAGTTCCTGATAAGGGTGCAGTTGCCGTATTTGTCCTTTCATATATTTTACTTCCAGTTCCAGTCCAAGTCTCCTTAAAATCAAATCTCTGTAGAAGGGAAGAATTCAACCTTCATCTGTATGCACACTGCATATCCTGTTGTAGAGACATTCTATACATACCCAAGCATGATCTGAAATTAAGCAGCTTGAGAAAGAGACATAAGATTTTGATATCAAATAATAATACATTTTAGAGTAAATCTGATGAGAAGCAGAACAGAATGTATAATCTCTTCCATTCGGACTAAAAACCTGCCAAATGTCTATTAATTCAAAAGCTTTATACATACTAGCTTTGGAAATGTTATATCTAATTGAACTACTCCGATCAAGCACTGGGTCGAACACCAACTTTAGATCCCCAATATCATACTGTTTAGCTGCAAACAACATACCCTCTAAATTTACAAAGAAATCTGGATCATCCCTATTTGGTGCATAAACATTGGCTAGTATGATATTCTTACTCAGCATTTCCCTAAGTAAAACAAGAATTCTCCCCCTCTACTATTAATTTGCTTATTAAAATTCTGTTTGTTTGCTAATTCCCCCGCCCCACTATTGCCTCCTCTAATTGGTGCGTTTCTTGAAGTGACACAACATCACATTTTTCTGCCCAAACTTTATACATAACCTTTCTTTTAACTGGATGACCTTGAACCACAGAATAAAACCAATCCTCGTGGAGGTTATAACAATGTAGAGGTCCTGCAAATGAACAGACAATGGGCTCAAAACTCACATCTCAATCTCACAAACACATTTTGAGGTCTTTCAAAGGACTGGTTTAACGCCTGTGTTACAACAGAATAAAACACAAACCAACCAAACAAATGCTGCCTTTTATCAAATGGATTTATTATAAAAGACAAAATTTAGCCCAAAATCGTTAAAATTAAAATTGAAGGGAATTGAAGCATTTAGTAAACATTTACTTTAAAACTAAGAAAATTATCCCTGTACCTGAGAACAGAGAAATTAGTAAAACAAACAAACAAAACAAACAAAAGTTATGAAAATGAAATAAAAATGTCTTGGCAACAGACTGTGCTTGAGTGCTGTAGTGTAAATAATCCGTTCAGGGGCAACATTTACAAAATCTCACTGATAGTGATCATTGATAGTGCACTCAGATACAGTAGAGCCCTACAGAGAAGGCTGACCCTGCAGCCAGCCCAAGTGTGAGGAATAAAGACATCATGATGCCTGCTGGCTCAGCCAGCTCCCGTGACACAACTTTGGGCCCGTAGATCATGGGCAATGTGCCCAAGTACCCGTTAGAAATCCCCAGCAAGCAAATAAAGACCACGGGGAAGAGATCGTGTGCAAAGAATATATTGTGTAGGTGGTACCGTGGTTGATAGTTGCACAATATAAACAGCGGAACCATGACGGTTCTTAAGATGACCAGTAATGGCAGCATGCGGCTGGTGGGGCCCGGCACCTGGAGCCAGGCTGTGATCTGACGGCCACAGAAATCTGCCACATTGTACAGAAAAAAACTAGTGAGAGGCACAAAGTATGTGGTAGTCCAAGGGTTTCCAAGGTCTTTATTCATTGACTGGATTCCAGATGATACAGCAGGGAAAATCATGATGGAGATAAAGAACACATAGAAAACGCAGAAGCCCAGCACCCATGTCTTCTTCAGGATAGGCGTGAGGGGCGGCATGGACACAGTTGCAGAATCTGAACTATTGTTGTGTCTGTTTGAGTCACTGGAAGGAGTTGCCATTTCCATGTAGTATCTAAAAGACAGAGTTTAGTTATACTTTATTTCAGATTAATACTTTAACATGATCGCAAAAAAGTAAATATATAATAGAATAGCAAGGAAATCATACTAATTTTGACCCTTTTCACTACCTCTGAAATCATTAATAATTGCTTAGCCTAGGTACATTGACTCTCAGTGACTAAATTAGCATAGATTAAACCAGTTATGCATTTGACAGGTGATTTAAGCCCTCACATGGTCCAGGCACCGAATAAAAAGTATGTGATATAGCATATTACAAAAATGAAAAAAAAAAAATTGGAACAGTCATACACATACTTTTATGATGGTTTTGTTATTTTGAGTTTGGCCTTCCCTTATGTTACAGTGCCTTGCAAAAGAATTCATACCCCTTGAACTTTCTCACATTTTGTCACCTTACAGCCACAAACTTAAATGTATTTTATTGAGATTTTATGTGATAGACCGACACAAAGTAGCACATAGTTGTGAAGTGGAAGAGAAATGATATACAGTTTTTAACATTTTAAGCAAATAAAAACCTGAAAAGTGTGACATGAATTTGTATTCCGCCCCCTGTACTCTGATACCCCTAAATAAAATTCAGTGCAATCGCCTTCAGAAGTCACCTAATTAGTTAATAGAGTCCACCTGTGTGTAATTTAGTCTCAGTATAAATACACCTGTTCTGTGAAGGCCTCAGTGGTTTGTTAGAGAACACTAGTGAACAAACAGCATCATGAAAACCAAGGAACTCACTAGACAGGTCAGGGATAAAGTTGTGGAGAAGTTTAAAGCAGGGTTAGGTTATAAAAAATATCCCAATCTTTAAACATCTCAAGGACCACTGTTCAATCCATCATCCACAAATGGAACAAGTATGCCACAACTGCAAACCTACCAAGACATGGCTGTCCACCTAAACTGACAGACAAGGAGAGCAAGGAGAACACTGGTTAGAGAAGCAGCAAAGAGGCCTATGGTCACTCTGGAGGAGCTGATGAAATCCACAGCTCAGGTGGGAGAATGTGTTCACAGGACAACTATAAGTAGTGTACTCCACAAATCTGGCCTTTAGGGAAGAGTGGCAAGGAGAAAGCCATTGTTGAAACAAAAGACATAAGAAGTCCCATTTGCAGTTTGCCACAAACCATGTAGGGGACACAGCAAACATGTGGAAGAAGGTGCTCTGGTCAGATGAGACCAAAGTTAAACTTTTTGGCCTAAATGCAAAGCATTATGTGTGGTGGAAAAGTAACACTGCTCATCACCCTGAACACCATCTTTTCTTCAGCAGGGACAGGGAAGCTGGTCAGAGTTGAAGGGAAGCTAAATACAGGGCAATCCTGGAAGAAAACCTACTGGAGGCTGCAAGGAGATTCACCTTCCAGCATGACAATGACCCTAAACATACAGTCAGAGCTACAATGTATTGGTTTGGATCAAAGAATATTTATGTGTTAGAATGGGCCAGTCAAAGTCCAGACCTAAATCCCATTGAGCATCTGTGGCAAGACTTGAAAATTGCTGTTCACAGACGCTCCCCATCCAATCTGGCTAAGCTTGAGCTATTTTGCAAAAAAGAAAGGGCAAAAATTTCAGTCTATAGATGTCCAACGCTGGTAGAGACATACCCCAAAAGACTTGCAGCTGTTATTGCAGCGAAAGGAGGCTCTACAAAGTATTGACGCAGGAGGGCTGAATACATTCATACCACACATTTCATTTTCGTTCCACTTCACAATTATGTGCTACTTTGTTTTGGTCTATTACATAAAATCTTAATAAAAACATTTAAGTTTAAGCGGTTGTATTGTGACAAAATGTAGAAAAGTTCAAGGGGTATGAATACTTTTGCAAGGCACTGTAGATGCAAAGTCACACAGGGAGAGTATACAATTTTATTTTTAGTGTACTTTACCTTTAAACCAAACATGCACAACAATAATCTGCAAGCTCCAGAAGGTGGCAGCATGTTAAAACTATGCCACATCAGCATTTGCTGATCTCTACATCACAACAGTGTCATGAAACTGCAGTTTGAGCTAATAAAACTTAGCAGCACAGTTCCTCTTTCTGTCTCCACTTACTCCTCTCTCATCAAAAACACAATGTTTATTTTGTGGTCACAGAGGAGATCCTCAATAGACAAATGAAAGAGAATTCTGTTTCTCTTGTCTGATGTATTGTTGAGCTGGTTTATGGTTGTCATGCAGAATTTAGATTTTGAGAATTCAATTGTTATGTAAAGCCAGACTTATCTTTCATTTGCTAAATCTAATCTTCTGGTAAATTTACAAATTAAATGTCATACCTTTCGATTTGAAAGTATTTCATTTACTGGATAAACTAAATAGGTATTACCCCATAGTTGCTTACATTTATGCATTTAGCGTATGCTTTTATTCAAAGTTATTCACCCAGTTCAATACCAGGTTGTGGTATTGAACTTGCAACCCTGGAAATAGGTACACCATGTTATATATCATAGCCATGATATAAAATTACTTGTCCTTGAGTTTTACTGGTTATACTTGCAGAATCTGTTCAAAGCTGATAAGTGATTATTGGTACATCTTAAGAAAAGTCCCTCACCGTGCATAAGGCAGTCTGGGCAGCAGCAGGTACATGCCGATACAAAAGAATGTGAAGATGTCAGCAGTAAGGAAGTATACCAATGCACTGTTGGTCACATCACTGGCAACAGCCAGATCCACTATGGAGGCCACTGCACTCAAAGTGCCACCCATGGCCTGACCTGAAACGCCAATTGGCAAAGAAACCAGTGTACTCTGTGTTTTCCAGTGTTGGGCATATTTCAAAGTGTAAGAATTGTTCTGTTTTTAATTTATAAGCGTGAACACTACCTAAAGCCAGAGACACACTTGATTTTTATGTGATTTTCATGACAATTATGAATGAAGTTCATTGTAATCTCTAATCGTGTCATTTCTGATCTAGCTGAGCTCAATCATTGTATACAGTCAGCAGATAAAGATAGTGTGTTGCGTCTAAAGATTCTATTCTTAGAATTGAAGAGTCAGTTGTTGCCAATTTTTTTTTAAATGTGCTTAATATTTGTGACAGATGACTGAAATCAAGGACATCATTGCTGCCTTTAAGACAGTATACAGACAGACGGAAAAGTTTGCGAGGTAAACAAACATCTATATAACGGTTGAATTGTTGATTACTGGGTTAATAGTGTTTTATATACATATTTATGTACATAATATTTTATGTACATAATATTTTATGTACATATAAAATGTATAACTGACAAAATAGGGCTATAATGTTGAGCTAGCTCGTCTATATCAGTACATTTGTTTGTTGAGCAGAATGTCCAGTTAAGTGTGTTTTGTACTTGACTGACCCAGTTGTTAGGTCTATCCTTTATTCTGACTTTCAAAGACTCTAATTTGCAAACTCAGAATATTTAGAAGACTTAGAATATTTCAGTTAGTCGTTAAATGTGTCCCTGGCTTAAAGCGGAACTGGATTTGAACTGGAATGATAATTAAAAGAGTACTATTAAGAGTACTGTACCTGATATGACAGCTTGAGATATCCTCATGGGAAAGTGGCCACTTATACCGAACAGACTGCCAGAGAAGATGTTGGACGCCCCACTCACCAGTGCTACGCTGGTCAACGTTCCCACAAAGAACTGCATCCTACAGCCAGACACGTCCACTTTCACCAGCACTGTGGTCACTACGAACACCAGCAAGATGACAAACAGAGAGACCAGGATCCGCACCTGAGAGGAAAACCTGTCAAAAATACACATACAGTGAGTCAATGAGTCACTTTTGTGACTATTATTGGCAATTGTAAACTGCCAACAAGCTAAGGCTATTTAAGGGGTTCCTCGGGGATCTGTTTATTTTAGAAATCAAACCTTTTTTTTAATGCAAGAAGATATTTGCAACCTTTTTACCACTGGACTATGGAGATCTGCTTTATATGAATGCTCCTGTACAATATCTAAAAATATTTACCTTCTCTTACTGTACAGTGAAGTTTTAATAGGTAGTGTTTTATCTACAAGCCTATTAGTGGTTTAACCCCTCCATATTTGTGTCTCAGCTTACCTCATTTAAATGTACGCCATAATCACAATTCAAATGATCTGTTGTTTGCACAGAGTTGGGAAAAAGATTTTAAGTACGATTTTAAGTGCTTCTGAAGCATGGAAAAGTCTGCAAAGAATTTTAAAGCTCACTATGCTTCCATCACTAAACAGTTTTAAGGACCTTTTTAATAATTCTGTGTTTGTATCTCCTGGGAAATTGTATTCCGATTCCTAATTAAATGTGATTGATGTTGTAACTTGTCTTGTAACTTGTTACTGCCGTCTTGGCCAGGTAACTTTTGTAAAAGAGATTTCCTGGATCTCAATGAGTTTTTAACCTGGTTAAATAAAGAAATGAATGAATATTATTTGATGGAAGAATTGTTTTTTAATTATCACTGTTCTGATTAAAAAAAATGTACTTATTTTTGTTGTCATGTTGCTAATACTCCCTCAGTACTCTGCAAAGCATAAGGGTGTATGTACTATGTACTACAGTGAATTTAGCACTTTATAGGTTTACATTTATGCTTGGAGGCAATATTATTCACAGTGTTTTTTCTTAGACTCAAACCACTCTAGTATCTTAAATGCAACTGTCCTTCCTTAACACTCACCAAAAAATAAGGGATGTTAACTATTTAAGGTTTGGGATCAAAACCACACCTCAACCAATAATGTCCCCAAACATGGCCCACCCCTTACAGCAATGTTTATCTAATTTTCTCAGATCCACCCTACCCCATTTCCTTTCATTCTAATCAACCCCCCAATTTTTCCCTCTCTTCCATTGGACCACCTATTGTCTCATGTAGCCAGACCAATCACAGTTTGCTTTGTTCAACATACGGTTTCCAGGCAGACCGTTAAAGAATGTCACACACATGCCTCCAAAAAATGCTGCTTCGAAAGGTTTCGAATTTTGTGTGCATAAGACATTCAGCCAATGGTCCATGGGCATGTCTGAGACTAGGCCACCTACATCAGATGCTCAGATCAACCTGGCTAACAACCTATCCCCTTTCCCTCACATCTTTCCCTAATTCATCCTCTTCGTTGTGGCATGGTGCTTGTGCTTATGCATATCTATATTTTAGTATAGCTATATTTTCTTCAATTAAGAAATTTTCGATCTTCAAAATCTATCAGTCAGTTTTATTCAAACACTATTGGGTGTCCTTCCAGGAATTAAAATCCCAGGCTCAGGGTGAATGAAACCTGCACGTACCGCACTATGATAACAGACAACTGTGCAGGTATGTCTGTGTATTACCTGTTAACCAGAAGGTAGTTGAGGATGAGGAACAGCACTGATGGGATTGTGGAAGCTATGGCAATATAACTCTCAAAGTAGTCCTGATCCACAGATGAAGAGAAAGAGACGACTATGATAAAGCTTTCAGATCATTAGGGTGAAATGTGATCTGCACATATTGTTGTGACATTTTGATGGTTACTGCAGGGAAATAAACACATCAGTCATATAAATTCATGCATCTTACATTTTCTCAAGTAGTATTGCCTCATGCACAATATGGAAAAGCTAAATAAATAAGCAGACGCTCACATAAAGTGACAAAGACACAATTTAACTTTTACCCTTTCCTGCCCTGTCAAATTACTACAGTAGGAGTGGAAGTGAGCCTGTGGAAGTAAAGTATCATCAAATCATTCTTTATGATTGTTTGTAACTCATAATGTGTCTGAGAAAATATAAATAATGACAAATTAAGAAAATTGAAAATGTACAGCAGCATCACGAGAAAACCTGTAAATGAATGATCCAAACACATTTTCCACCACTGAAATTTGTTTTCTTCCTGTGTAAATGCATGTGGTCAGCCATTGTCATCTTGGCAACCAAGAGAGAAACATAAAAATAACCATAACATTATAGTATCCCAGAATGCACCTTAGCGCCCTGATCCAATTAATTTAGAAACCAACATGAATGTGCCAGTCAGTCAATGAGCAAAATCAGATCTCTAAGCAAGTTACCTAGTTGAAATAACCAAACAGAAGATATAGACTAACTGCAAAAGTCAATTTACACACCAATGGTTACACTTAAAAAAGATGCAGGTTCTATCACACACACCAACAGTCATAATTAAAAAAGGTTACCTTAGTACACTAGAACTCTTGAAGTTCTCTAAAGGAATACGAAACAAATATCAGAAGAGGACATGACAAGACCTCTTAAATATCACAGGACAATGAGAACACAACACACAAACATCTGATTCTTTAAATAACTCTTTAAATAACAAGGAGGTGATGCTTGGACCCGAAACAAACACATCCTGTGTCAGCTGACATGCATCTTCACACAACAGCAACATATACACACATGGCTGCCTGTCTCAGCTCTTATATACTGCCTATGGTTTTAAAAAATGAAATCATGTAATGATAAATATTTCAAACAGTAGTATGCTACACTATTGTCACATGACATCACTACATTGAGATACAACATACAAAGAATGAATTGATGAAAATTGCCCCAAATGTTTATGACATGACTATTTATCTCAGACTAACGATAACACTGAAACAGTAGCATACGACACACAGCTGTTAATACATGACCTCACTGAGCTACATGTTTAACTTAGAAGTGATGTCCAGTTATTTTTTCATTTTTTACATTTGAAAAATAATGAATCTAGAAGCAGGTATATATAATATAAGGGGTTATATTATATCATATGTATTTGTCCCACTGAAAATAGAACAAACACACCTAGTTGGAAATTGGACCTCTGATAAACACTGTTCTGACTTTGTCTGGTAACATAGAAACATGCATTTACTGTAAAGCTGATTTGAAATATGTATTGTGAAAGCAAAGGTTGCATGCAGCTTTAGCCAAAATGATGTCTTAGTAGGCAGCATAATCCTATAATTTCTATCATGAAGGACAGCAGGAGAGGGTCTTTGATGCTGTAAAAACAGAGCCACAGCATCCCTGTAATTTTGGCTATAGCAAATGAATTACACATGAATTACACAGCTCAGTCCACAGATATAAACACACACACTTACACTGAGGTCATTACGAGTCTCCTCATGGCCTGTGGCACTGGAGTTGTTACTCAGCTTGTACAGCCAGTAGTGTTTGGCTGTGATAAAAAAATTCCAGGGCAGCAGAGAGCCGATGCCCATCAGGAAGAAGATAAAGTACACCATATTGTAGGAGTCATCTGGGCAGTGATGGGCCGCCAACAGCCCAGAGGGCTGGTGTCGGGCAAGCAGCGGGGAGGTGTTGTCCTCCACGGCCTCACCTTCAGACTGCTCTTCATTACACATGGAGGAGTTATCAGAGGGAATGTAGGAAGAGTTCACACTAGCCTCCATTAAATGCTTACCGTACATCCATGCAGGAAGGGAAGGAAGCTGGGAAAAGGAAAAGAGGTTATAAGAAAGGGGTGAACAGGAGAAAAATTAAAGCTGGAGGAGACAGAAACCAGGGACACTTTATTAAAACAATATAAAACTAGATATAACTCCATCAATAAAGCAAATAAAATATCAACCATAAAATTAAACCTTAAACATCAAACACAAAACAAGAAACGAATGCACAGATCTTACCTGAACTTCAGCACTTCTCCTGGGTTGGAGTTACCATCAGTCTATCATTAAAACATTACTCTGGATAAGTGACACTTTCAGCTCAGAATAGGATGGGGAGAAAAGACTTAAGAGTTATATGTCTGCAAGAGATGAAGAGGTCACATGTGAGAAGTCATCTTCACTGCATTGCTCACAATACACTCTGTAGTGCAAAGTACAATACGGCACACTTTTCTTCTTCCTCATCTGCAACACATGCATCACCCAAGCATTCTAGAACTGCTGATGTTTTAAATGCATCACTCACACAAGTTACAACACGCTCACTTTCTGCTCAGGCTTTCTGGGATTAATCACATGACACCAGAGACAAGAGAACAAACTGACAGTTTGAGACTGACAGTTGCCTAGGAAAATACAAAAATAGAACACTTTTTATCAAACTCTCTTCTATTGACATTCCAACACAAATTAACATTGATTTGCCATATTGCCATAATTTACTCTTCAAGCAGGTAGCTTACTAGGTTTTGAGATACAGCACATATTACTTGTGACATTAAAGAGAAGTGTTTTCTATGAATATTCATGTGTGCCCAGCCCATTGGAACAGTTTTTTACGGAAATTCAATATTACACAACACCGGGACATAATTATAAGCTGACTGTATATGACATTCATTAACACATAAAATAATTCAAATCTGCAAAACTGCTTTTAAAATAAAACACTATTAGCACTTTTTAAATCTAGATACTCACCAACAGCTTGTTTTGAGCTGAATTCATCTTTCTCATGTTTGCCTGGCACAAATAGACAATAACAACACACCGCATCTCAGTACATGATACAGCTACTTGTATCTGATCTTGAGTAGTAGTACATAACATTAGTGTACTAGAAAATGGTAACAGTTACTGAACTTCGTCACGATTTCAAATTAAAAACCCAATGGCATGTTAAAAGTCCTCTACATTACGTGTATATAATTAGACTAAACGCGAAATTTCTATATTTTCTATATTATATTCCTATATTTTTTATCCATATATTTTAAACTGTTTTTCTACATAAATGTAGTCTCTGTAGAGCTTCACTGTTTTCATGCTAAAATATATTTTCTGTAAGGCTGCTTTTCAACAATTCAAAAGCACCCTAGAAAGAAAATGATGAATTTGAATTAAATTAGTTGTGAAAACATGATTGCAAAGTTTTGGCTTTTTTGGGGGATTTTTATTAGTTTGAGGATGCTATAGTATTTTTTAAGCTATTTTAATGAATATAAATATCAACATGTGCTTTACTAAACAAAAAAATAATTAATCTGAATAAAAATATTTTATTAATCTTTGTTTATTGTGATAACATATAGAGTAAAAACCATAAAAATAAAAAATAGCTATTTTTTAAACAATAAAAGTTTTTAAATTCTCTATGCTCTTTTCATCCTTGCAAAGTTAAGGGTCATTGCCTTTATTTTGAAATCCGCGGCTTATAATTTTTTTGCTTATTTCGGCGGAGGTGAAGTGTCCTTTTTGATTGTAGGTGAGGGCTTAAATATCACGTAAACATAATACAACTGGTTGTTTTAATTAATGTAAATAAAGTTTAGTGGGATTCTCTAATGTGATTCTCATTTAATTATAGGCGGAATCACCAAATGTGATGCTATAACCCTGTTTACAGAACACGTGGATATACAGTTCAAAAATCTCCATACTGCCGTACACGTTCGTTCGTTAGATATACGTGAGATATATCTGTGTTTTCTACTAGAAAATAATTTCTAGAATTATTTTAGTGGTTTATAATAGAAATGATCAACGTTAATCTGATGTTTACGTCTGTACCTCTTAATTTATATGCATTGGCTGTACTACAGAATCCACGGTCATAAAAACCATAACACCAAAATTGTGACAACCAGTCCTGGCAAATAATAGTCAAAAATCGTGGGAACCCCCAAAACAGAGATTAATATAAAGTAGAAAAATATTTTCATGTTTTTTTAATTTGTTGACAGACAATGGCTGATGAAGGTCCAGCGGAGGATTATCCTACTGAAATTGAGGAAAACCTCAATGATTTTGACTCCTCTGTGGGCTCTGTTCAGAATATAGTTCAGACTCTTGTGTCCGTATCCAGAAACAACCATCTGCTTAAAGTAAGCAGCAGCAGCAAATGCACAAATCAATGTTATGACCTGTCAGATATGAATGGATGTTTTAAAATGCTTTTATGTTTGTGCTTTGTTCAAGCTGGATCCTCTTGATCAAGCTAAATTGGATCTGATGTCTGCATATGCCCTTAACTCGATGTTCTGGAGTAAGTCTTTAAACTGCAATGGTTTAGTTATCATGTGTTAATCATGTGTTAATCATGTGTTAGTTATCAAAGTTTTTTAGGTTATGATAAGATTTAACTTTTCTTCCTAGTGTATTTGGTGACACAAGGAGTCAATCCAAAAGAGCATGGGATCAAACAAGAATTGGTAAGGGAAAATTAAAACATCACTATCATTCCTGAAGGAATGTTGTGAGTTCAATACAAGCTGAGCTCAATCGACATGTGGTTACAATAATGTATTTAGCATGGAAGTACAAAGGTCCATTTTAGGGGTTTAAAAACATAAATGTGTATGATGTCACCAATGCAATTCATGCACCAATGTACATTAATGTTTTTTAGTCTAAATACAAGGCATACATGCTTTGTATGGTTTTATTTAACTTTTATTAAACCCAGAACATTCCTTTTGAATAAAAATATATTGTGACATCTTATTGTGACATGTCACCACTTTTAGAAGACATGACTTTATGGTTTATAAATTGTGCTGTAGAGTTGTTAATAATGGTAGTTCAGAAATGAATTAACAGCTTCTTTGACCTCACAGGAGAGAATCAGGACATACATGAACAAAGTTAAGGAGATCACAGACAAAAGAAAAGCTGCCCGTCTCAACACAGATGCAGCATCACGGTTTGTGAGAAATGCATTGTGGGATGCAGAGGACAAGAAAAGGAAGGACACAGCTGAGCATTCCAACAAAGGAAAACACAAGAGGTTTAATTGATCTGAGCTGACTGTGAAACACGCATGGTACGCATATTTGTGTGCCTTGTGCTTCTGGGATTGTGCACAACAAATATCCTCTCGCTGCAAAGATGGAACAGCTTTGAAAGCTCAGTGTTTATCATGTGACTGTTTACTGCTGTATTGCTCATTTTCTGTAGGTGTTAAGCAGTATCATTTGTTCAAGAGAGGAATGCATTTCAAACTAAAGAAGAAACTTAATGCAAGTTACACAAAAAAGGAATTCTACATTTTTTCAAGTTTTGTTTAAAGAAGCTTTGTTTTCATAGAGTTTCTTATTTTATATATGGGGTTTAATTATTAACTGAAATGTTCAGTGTGGACCCTAACAGTCCCTTAAAAAAACGTATTATGTAAACCTCTCATTATTTTTGAAACCTTTTAAACCTGTTATCATTTAGAGGTATTTTTGTATTCTCTTAATTCAAAGATTTCATTCTTAAAGTTTAAAATAGTTTGGCTGCATTTGTTTTTGGACATAATCATCATATTGTCAACTGAAGGTTCTACCCAATTTAGCTTTAAGCAAGCAAAATAAATAAATAGTTTAACAATTACAAAACTGTCAAACCTTTTTGTTTGGCCAAAAATGTATTTTTGTGGTATTAGGTGGGTTTTCCCACTTTTTCCACATTTTCCTTCATTTCATTTTGCTTAATAAAATAAACAATATAAAAACCATGGTTACAAGTGATGGTTAAAATATAAAAGATAAGTTTTAGCTAACTTTCAGTCCCCCACTATGCAAGAAGCAATTTAGCTCTCTGTTTCCATCCCATTTTGGGCGCAGTGTAAATAACTAAATGGAGCATGTTTATGAGATCTTATTATGAGATGTTATAACCTTAAATAAACAGCTTACAACTAAACAGCTTTTATCAAAACAACTGATCCATATCATGTGAATGTACATTTGTTCTAAGTACTATACATAAAAAATATATCACTACATTTAGTGGCACATAAATGTAACATTTAGCAGTCTTCAGCACCTTTAGCAGTTTCTAACATAATTTTGGCAAACCACCCCCAGGCCTACAGAGGGCAGTAAAACATGCATTTTAAAATCCATTATGCTCTGAATTTGCTTCTACCTGTACAGCAAAGCCTTTGGGACCTGGTGGCAATTTCATACTGTATGTTTTGAAAGCCTTTAAATGGTAGTTCATACATGAAAGTAGCCTGGAAAACTGGAGGGTCTAGGGAAATAATTAAAAGCTTGGTGGAGAGAGTCATAATGGCTATTGTTGGTGTTGCTTTAGAATTTAATTAAACTACCTGATGTCTAAAGATGTGATGTGGAATGTTGCATTTTTTCAGAGTAAGAGAACAAAGAAAGTATACTGAGGACTGGCTATTTGTATAGTAGATAAAAGAAAAAATCCACATGAATTTACTAGTGGAAATCCTGGCTTTGAAACAGTTGGGAACACGTCATAAAATCATGACTAAAGCAAATGTGCTTACACTTTATTTTAAGGTGTTCTTGTTACAGTGTAATTATACATTTAAGTACCGAGTAATGTTAATTAACACTATGTACTTACTATAGGGTTAGGATTAGGGTTTGGTTAAGGGTTAGTTGCATGTAATTATGCATAATTTGCTGTTGTAAGTAATGTGTAACAAATGTGTAACAAAGACACTGTAAAACAAAGTGTTACTGCAAATTTGCATTGGCCACAATTAAGATGGCAATGTAATACCATTTATTTATACAATGTGTTCATCTGTGTGACCAAAAGCAGAGCATGTTACATGGAGCAAATGACAAATTAATGGCTTTAGGTGAGTTCAGGCTAAGTGTGAAAAGGTCAGCCATCGTCCCTCATCTCTAGGCCAGCACTAATAATGCTGTCAGTGACTTTAAGCATGTGTGGGGGAGGAACGGGGCCATAAGGGAAAGTTAAGAACTGGGCTGAGGTGGTCTGTCGAAGAACTTTTTACTGCCTATGGTAGTCTCATAAAAACTTCACCCAGCACAGCCAAAAGGAATATGTGGACTCTCCATTTAGCATTTAAGAATTCCTGGCTTGCAGCTGTGCCCAGTGAAGTATTGCAGTGTCTCATAACCTGAAGCAGTAACTGCTGATGTAACGCTAACAGATGACTGGACTCAACACTTTAGTTAAAAAAACAGTTAACCCAAAAACAACAAGAAAATGATTATTTCTCCATGTCATTCCAACACATGCTGTTACTTCTTTCATGGAGCACAAATGTCAGGCTCCAAATGGGACAAACCAATAATGAATAAAACCAAAACATAAAAGTAGTTTGCTCATAAAAAAGTCCCTATAAGTCCAGTAAAATTCCCCTAAAAATGAATGTTGTAAAGAAATTCATATGTAGGCACAAACCATTGCTTATGTGTCTACAAAATATCATTCAAATATTTCAGCATGACATTTACACTAATGAGAAACTACACTACACTAATGAGTTAAGAGTCTCCAAACTTAACTCTAAAAGCAATTATTTTGCTATTTTGTATATATTTATTATAATATTTTTTAATTTTGTGTAAAAATGTCTTAACTTTTGGCAGTCCAGTCAAATAATGAGTCAAGGAGATTTTAAATCATATTCCTAACATAAAACTTCCAGTTAAATCTGCACTGGACATGGCAGGTTGAGTGTATTGCATTGTTGGATACTGTATATAGTGAGCTCTATAAATCTGAGTACTGCACAAATACAGTACAAGAGGTATTCTATTTCAAACTCGCCCCATGTGATAAATGCATGACTGAAGGAACGGGAAAAGAACAGTTGTGGGAAGAACCCAGACTCACTTGGATTTCCTCCTCTTACCCCAGTCTAATCACTACCTATGACCTCACTGGTGCTGTTGTTGGCTCTAAATAAATGGTTGGGGCCCAGGCCCAAGAGAGGCTGTCCCTGCCATGAGTGATGGAGTTAAGTCTGACCCAGAGGCTGTTTACACTAGCACACCAAACATTCTTCTCCCTCATTTGTGCCACCTTTCATTCACCTTGTTGGGTGTAGAAGGATAGATTAATCAGGATAAGAGACTTTTATTTACCTTCACTGGGCTGAGTAGGACAAATTGCTTTTGAAAGTCAGACTCGGCTGCGAGCCCAGTCCCCACCTTGGAGCCCAAGGGCCCATGAACATCTCCCCTTCTCTTTTCCTTTTCCGTTTCTTTTTCTTTAATGCACAGGGGTTTTACATTAAGAAAAACTTACAGTATGCTGAAGGCACGCGTTAAGGTTTTTGATCAGTCTTAAACTTATGTTCATGGCTATGAGCGACTCCATGAATTCTGAAATGATCTTTTATGAAAATGTTGCAATAAAGACACTCAAGTCACAACTGATACCATATCTGAATAAATGAATTTTTCTAGGTCATATGTCATCCCAAAATCAATAGCTGAAAATAAGAAATTATATTTTGGAAAATGAAAATGATTTTTTGCATTTAATTGGCAAAAAATATTCTTTTGGCCAAAACAAATTCTATTAAAATTCAGTACTGTTGCTCATTATGTTTTGTAAAGTATTCCTAGTACTGATTCTCATTAAATTCTCATTTATGTATTGCAATAATTTAAATGAACAAATGAAAGACAATGCAATAAATACAACACTAATATATAAACACTTTACAAATTAGAAAGATTTTCACATAGGAATGAGAATGAGTTTATTAAAATAATGGCACAATGCAAAAAAACAACATTATTTTTATCATTTATACTCCACACTCATTATCCTTTCAGCAGCATGTGGGCAAATTTGTTTAATTTTTAAGGGAACCTGTGTGAAAGTTATATTATATATAATATGTATAATATAATTTCTTATTTTCACAGAATACTTGTAAGGGTTTTAAAGTAGTTGACAAGTTTTGGATGGCCACAAACCCTCTAAAGGTTCTTCTCCAGTGATGGATCTCACACACTGAGGTGGTGTGAAATGGATTCTATCCAAGACAATGGTTTATTCAGCAGTCTTAGAGAGGCACAGCTGTCGCTACATATATTTCCTGAAGAATGTTTCTGCCTTGTAGCTGAAGGTTGTGAATTCAGATTTTTCCCAAATGACAGATTATAGGTTTTAAGGATTGCCTGTATACACGCACTGTAGAGGAAAGTATGTGTTGTGCGTTTGTAGGGCAGATGAGCAGGATCAAATCTGTCCTGTTACTTCCACCCAGTAAACGACAGCTGGCATTAGCAAAGCAGCTGACCAACATTTGTCCTATGGTCATTATCCTTTATTACCCCTTAAACAGTGGCTTATATAGTATCATGCTTATACAGTGCAATATAGTAGCATATAGTACATGTCTAGTACATGTACACTGTTCTATTTACTGTCTGAAAAGATTTCAATGGCACTTATGTCACTAAACTGTTTGAAATGTTATAAGTATTGATGCTAACCCCAGCTCAGAATAACAATTTACATAAAATAATATATAAACTAACAAAAAACCCACAATGTAAATGTTAGTCAACAGATAAAGAAAAGCTATGTTACCTTCAGCACACACAGAAATTACTATTGTTTAATGAGACAAAAATAATTGTATGTGTAACAATGTGGATAAAGTAATTTAGATCTAGAATTTACAATGAATATTTTTTATTTCAGATAATGCATCTGCCATGTTCAAAACATTTTTAAATATTTAAAGTAGTAGGTATATATGAACCATCATATTACTATGATATTATCTGCAATTCAATACAAATATTATGGAATATCATTGTAATCTTTTGGTTTGCATCTGATACAGTGCAATTGTACTGTGGTACTGCCACAGTTTGAAGTATATTATCAAAAATGATTTTGGTTTGTAATGGCTGGTGTGAGTTTAAAAGTTGTGGAAAGGTATTTGAGCTTCTGTTCTCTCCTGCAATGAAATAAATGCTTTATAGAAGGTGAGGGGAGGCTGTCTACTATGTGTCATGATTGTGTTTTATGGTGTATGTGGGGAGTGTGTATGCAGCAGACTCAACACTGATGTGAGTTCACTGTAACAGTGGTTAAGGGTGCAGTAAACTCTGGGCCCTTCACTTTTATGATCTGAATGAAGTAGCTGGAAAACAGTAGACTCTCCTCTTCCAGAATCCAATACACTGGTTGACTGGACAGATATAACCTCTAAGCACCATGTCAATTGATCATTAATGTAGATCTCTGATTGATTTTCAGACTCACTGAGACACAACCTGCTAAAACAGCAAATTTGTAATTAATCTTTGCTTTCACGTAAACAATGACCACCACTCAATACCATATATATATATATATTTATGTTAAAAATTACAAAAATATAAAAATGTATATGAAGAACTTTACTGCCCTGACAAGAATGGGTTTATGTTAAAAATAAACCTCTTTAATAAGGTTACAAAGCTAGGGTCCTACTTTGTTTGAACACTCTAAGACATTTATATATAAAATTGCTATGACTTATTTCTTGCAAATAAACAGGATGTCTAAAAGCAGGAAATCCTTATTGCTGCCGGATGCATTTATCAGTCAGACAGTAACCAAAGACCTGCTCTCTCCCCTTTTGTTCAACCAAGTAAAAATAGAATCCAGTTGCTAAGAATGTAGTTTTTTACTAACTTTTACAGTACAAACTGTAGCATAAAGTGACCACTAGGTGACAATGTAAGACAGCTTATTGTCCTTGCTGCTGAACATATTGGCATATTACATAGGTCTGGTATGCTTCTAAACCTCTTATAACTGTAAACAAATTAGCACTGAGTCTGGTGACAATTATACCAATTACAATAAATAGCTGCATGAGTGCCAATAATAGTTGCAGCAAGAGGATTCAAAGGTCCTCATTTTACTGTTTAGAATACAACATAACATTTTCAATTACCTAATCTGATGTTTTATTTTACAGGGAGAAATTTTGACTAACCACATTGCTGTAATTCTAGATCTTTACATTCTCTCAGGAAAATTAAAGTGGTGTTTGTCTTTACAAAATGTTTCACCATAATGTTTGAATGTTACAGCTGGTTACCAGGGCATTGCTATACAGTTGCTAGGGTGTTAGAGCTAGTAGCTAGAGCTAGAACTGGTACTTACTGTACCAATTTACATGATTTGAGAAATTAGTCATGTCTGTAGCACAAACAATGCAGGTTATACCAACATTAATACCATATGTGTTTTAAAATCTTAATTGCCCTATTAAGAATGATGCTCTCTCTCTCTCTCTCTCTCTCT
>JAZGTJ010008055.1:5723-21686 GCA_036877575.1 Botia almorhae | reverse complement strand
CATCTCCCATGGCCTGCACAGTCACCAGATCTAAATATTATTGAGCCACTTTGGGGTGTTTTGGAGGAGCGAGTCAGGAAACATTTTCCTCCACCAGCATCATGTAGTGACCTGGCCACTATTCTGCAAGAAGAATGGCTCAAAATCCCTCTGGTCACTGTGCAGGACTTGTATCTGTCATTCCCAAAACGAATTGATGCTGTATTGGCCGCAAAAGGAGGCCCTACACCATACTAATGAATTATTTTGAACAGGCTAGTGCGTCCCTGTACACTTCGAAGTTTTGCAGGCATACAAGGCTGGCATGCTTAAAGACCATTTAAGCATGCCATTTAAGCAGGTTTAAACACTTAGACCAAGGTGGGGGATTAGAACCTGATGCGGTTCAAGGAGCTCCACCCCTGCCAAGGCCAGGTAGCTGCAGCGTAGAAGCACCTGTCGGTTCGTCTGTCCCATATTCTCTCTATGATGTATCTTCTTTTGGAGAGGATGATGTTTCTCTCTGATTTTCTGGCAGCATGCAAACTTCTGCTCATTTTATCTGCACGGCTGTTAAGTACAGTAGACAGGTACTAAATTCAGTTTGGCTCCTGTCCTCCTCGCTTCAAGCGTGCAGCACCTAGTGTTGGCCAAAAAGCTCAAGACTCTATTGGCAAAAGGGGCTATAGAACGCATTTGCCCTCACATGAGGGATCTGGGCTTTTACAGATAATGTTTCATAGTTCCCAAGAAGGATAGAGGACTGCGTCCAATTCAACATCTGCCTCACTTGAATGCGTCACTTGAATCTGTCTCTGAGGAGATAAAGATTCAAAATGTTAATGCCTAAGCAGATTGTGTGTCAAATTCAGCCTGAGGACTGGTTTGTCACAAAAGATCATACTTTTACAGAGATATTGCTAGAACACAGGAAGTGGCTCAGGTTCGCTTTTTGGGGCAAAGCTTACCAATATTGACTGCTTCTTTTGATCAAGCCCTACTTTCACGGAGGCCATGGATGCAGCTCTGGCTTATATAGACAACTGGCTAGTCATGGCCTGCTCCCAGGAATTGGTTACACAGCATTGACATGTTGTGTTAGCTCATATGAGATGCTTAGTGCAGTGGCGTGACGTGCTCTTTTAGGCTCGTTAAAGACCACTCTAGCTGCTGCATTCTGAATCAACTGCAGCGGCTTGATAGTACAAGCTGGAAGCCTTGCGAGGAGAGCATTGCAGTAGTCCAGTCTGGAGAGAACCAGAGCTTGAACGAGGAGTTGTGCTGCGTGATTCGATAGGAAGGGTCTGACTTTCCTGATGTTGTAGAGGGCGAATCTGCAGGAACGAGCGGTATTAGAGATGTGGTCAGAGAAGTTCAGTTGATCGTCAATCGTTACTCCAAGGCTTTTGACCGTCTTGGTTGGAGAGATGGTTGACCCGTCAATCTGAAGTGAAAAGTTGTGAAGAAGAGATGGGTTGAGTGGAACCATAAGCATTTCTGTTTTGGCAATGTAGAGTTGAAGGTGATGGTCCTTCATCCAACACGATATGTCCGTCAGGCAGGCTGAGATGCGAGTCGGTACCGTGGGATCATCAGGGCCATGTTTCTGAATGACAGAACCTAGAGATGCCATGTAGATGGAGAAGAGAAGTGTTCCAAAAACTGAGCTCTGGGGCACCCCAGTGTCTAGGTGTTGCAGGTTGGCAACACCTAGACACTGGGTGACACCCTAATCGACCTGTCTCCCCTCCAAGACACCCTAATCGACCTGTCAGAGAGGTAAGAACTGAACCACTGTAGTGCAGTACCTGTAACGCAACCTGATTGTTGCAGTTTTGTTGAGGAAGAATGTAGCGAAGTCATCAGTAGAGAGTGTTGAAGATGGAGGTGGAGGAAGAGGACAGAGGAGGGAAGAAAATGTTTTTTATATAGCATCTTGGAGTTAGAAGCGTTAATTCTGTGATAAAAATATGTATTTTTAGCAGTAGTGACAGCAGCAGAGAAGGAAGCCAGAAGAGATTGATAAGACATAAGGTGTGCAGTGTCATTTGTCTTGCGCCACAACCTCTCTGCACCCCTGAGCTTAGAGCGATGCTCCCGGAGAACATCAGACAGCCAGGGAGCAGAGGGAGTGGCGCGGGCTGGCCTATACGATAGTGGACATACTCTGTCCAGACATGATGTTATAGTAGAGATGTTATAGTTTGTTAGATGGAGGGAGTGCAGATGAAACCATAATGGATAGTCTAGTGGGTGAGAGCGAGCGTAGGTTTTTGTGAAAGGAGACCTGAGGTGGGGTGTGGGTTGGTTCCGGAGTGATTTGGATTTTGAGAGTGAGGAGGAAATGATCCGATGTGTGTAGTGGAGTGACCAACACATTTTAGTCCATACAGACAACACCACAGTGGTCTCTTACTTTTATCACCAAGAAAGACTGTGATTGCATCCCCTGTTCAGGCTGGCACAGCAGATCCTTCTTTCAGACCAGGCTGCTTTCCATCAGAGCGATGTATATCCAAGGGCTTGCAAATCTGGGAGCAGATATCCCATCAAGGCAGGGGCTGAGGCCTGGGGAAGGAAGGCTCCATCCACAAGTTGTGGAGTCCATTTGGCAGAGGTATGGACGAGCAGAAGTGGATTTATTTGCTTCCAGGGAGTCGACACACTGTCCTCTCAGGTTCAGCCTCACTCACCCAACTCCTTTAGGGTTGGATGACATGGTGCAGATGTGGCCGAGGCTGTGTCTGCCAAAGGGAGTCGTACCCAGGGTTCGCCAGGACTGAGTTTGGCTGCTGTTAGTAGCACTGTTCTGGCTGACCTGAATCTGGTTCTCAGACATAATGTTTCTCCTGGACGGAGCCTCTTGGCAGCTCCTAGTCCAGAGGGATCTTCTATCCCAGGCCTGGGAGTCCATCTTTTACCCATGGCCAGAGATCTGGAAACTGTGGGTCTGGACCCTGAGGGGCTCATGGTCAAAACCATGTTCACCCGGTTCACTGCCCTCTTGGTTCAGTGCTGGAGTTTCTTCAAGAGTGCCAATCTGGAGGGTTGGCTCTCTCTGCTAGCCACAAACCTGCTGATAAAGCCTCTATTGGGAGACACCCACTGGGGTCTAGTTTTCTGTGTGATGCCAGATGGCTGAGGCCTTTCTGTCACATGCAGATTCCTTTTTGGGACCATTCTATTGTTTTAAGGGGTTTTTCTTTAGCTCCATTTGATAAGTTATGACTCTGAAGGTGGCTGTACTCTTGGCTCTTAAATCACTCTATCCGTAGACCCTGTCTGCTTGGATTTACCCCTGGCTTGTTAAAAAAACATTGCACTGTAGACCAGATTATATCTCCAGGTGCCTGCTATGGATGGTCACCCGGTGGTACTTCAAGCCTTCTGTCATTTGATTCGCTGGAGCAGGAAAGGCATATTTATATTGTGTCCAGTTAGAGCTTTTAGGGTCTATGTCCAACACTGGTGGAAGCAAGACCACTTAGCTCTGTCTGTTTTGTTGGCCGCAACCAACATGTGGTCAAAAAACAGCGCTTATCTCACTGGATCACAGATACTATTACCCTGGCCTACGAGGCCTGTGATCTTGTGTCTCTTTTGGGCATTAGAGCCCACTCCACCAGGGGTGTAGCATCACCTATGGCTCTGTCTAGGGGAGCATCCCTAAGTGATGACAATCACTCAGTGAAGGCCTTCCTTTACTGTGGCATAGTGGGTATTATCGTTCCTCATAACGTCAAGCCTTGAGGTGCCGAGTTCCCTCTAAAGGGAATGCGCATTCCCCATAGCATCAAGCCTGACACAGCGTCTCATTCCCTGTCTCAGGGAACCGGGTTACATACTTAACTAGCCACAATATAAAATTAGATTTTAATCTGCTTATTAAAAACAGCTTTATTGGGCATACATAGCAGTGATATTAGTCCTAAATGTAATTATATCTTAATTGTTAAAATATGGAAGCCATTGATAAATCTTTTTATTTATCTTTAATTACCTATTTTATTTATTTTTTTAAATGTGTTATGTCATTATTAGGCATACACTGCAATCATAATAATCATTACAATTCAAGCATAAGAGTAATTTATACCTGTGGGTAATTAAAAGAACACATATTTATTTAAATTAAACAATATACAACATAATACGATATTTATAATTAAATGATTTATTTTGCTTTAATTCATTAACATACATTATATCAGCATCACAGGCATACATGAAAGTCAATTATTACAAGTCTTATTCTAATAGGTGAAATCTGAAAGCTAAACAAATAAAACATCAATATTTCTTATTTACTTTAGAAAATCACATAATATTACACAGTATTTATCAATAAATAGTAACATTTCATGTTTGCTGGTGGCGATGCCGTAAATCAGTCCTACCTGTTGCGACATTCCCTACTTTGCCTTCTCTTATAAAATAGCATCTTAATGCTTACTATGCAGAACCTGTATGTAGGTCATAGTAAGACAGTTCCCAACAAATGTATCGTTTAATGTAAAACATGTTGAAAATTAGCGGACAGGCTGCCAACTCATTAAATGATAAGCTGTTTCCTCACAAAAGCAGTTTTTCAGCTTAGCGAAGCCTCTCCCCCACTGGCCTCCTCTTAAATAAAAACAGTCTCTGGTTTCCTTGCGTACCGCAGCATTATAGGTTTTTATGTTAAGATTGCAGGCTTGGCTTTAAATAGTTTGGTTAGTTGCCTGTGTTGCATAGTGTGTTAGTTATTTTGAGAGCGGAGCAATGAAGGGAGGAGTGTGTTTGGTTGGGTGTCGATTTCAAATATCAACTGTGTTCTCAGAAATAGCTTAGGTGCACATTAATGCAGGGGTATGAATGAGATGTGGGAGGTATGGCTAGGGGAAGATTCTTAGTGAAAAATAACTTGATTGTCCTTTACACAAGACTATCCTATGCCTCAGAAGACTGTGGATATAGAATATTTGTTTTATAGTAGTGCATGATGCTTTTTTGCAGCTGCTATCACTCCTTATTTACTTTCAATATATGACATAATTTATCACTGGAACAGTCTTCTGGACAATCTCAGGTCCATCCACATGGTTCATTTCAGCCCTCAGATTAAACCAGTACACTATATAAGTAACCTATACTTAGTGCAGTTCATTTTATAAAACATATATGTTTACCTTCCTGTGGATAAAATCTGGGTTGTAGAACACAGCGTCACCCCACAGCTGCATGATGTCTGGAGTTGGCAGTTCCTTAGCAGCTAGATGCGAGACTGTCTCACTGTCACCACCTCTCACAACAATAATAGTGTCTTCCACCATTTCCCCCACATGCCTGGACTCTGAAGAAACAGAAACAGAACACCATGTTTAGCAAATGAAACATTAAGTGTACTTGAATTATAAAATATGAAATGTAAAATTTAACTTTGCTGGTTACATACAAAAATCTTTAATCCTTAAGAAAATATTCATTTGATTGAAAAATGCGGAAAAATCCAGTCATACACAATATGTGCACAAGACATGAAGTCATGCCATTGTTCAAGATAAAAGACAGAAACTGTCACAAGTTGACACATGAATGGCTAGGTATAGTTGCATAATAAACTGGAATATGATTAAGTATTGAAACATTGAAAAAAGAAGCGTGACTCCTGCTCACCTCCGAACTCTTTGAACAGGGCATCACAGCCTCCAGCTGAGATTCCTCCACTCACATACACTCCTTCAATGTTGGCCCCAACCTTTAAAGCAGTCTGCATGCAGTTTTTGGCATCATTGAGGGTGTAGCCTATAAAGACAACACCACACATTCAGTAGATCTTAAACTATGAACTAAAAGGTTGCTATTTTAATGAACTATTTTCATTACCAGCTTTTTGAAGTTTCTCTTCATTGAGGATGATGGTATACTCAAAGTCTCCACCAAGCATTGCCTCTTTGACAAAATGTGTTCCATAGTCATTGTAGAGCTGCCGGTATTCTCCGTATGTGTATTCCAGTGGCAGAGCGTTCAGGCGGGACAGGAATTCTGGGTGTAACATCAGGTCTGAAGGCTTCAACACATAGCGTGCTACCACCAGTTCAGAATGTGCATGGATAAATTTGTTTTTCTGAGTAGAATACAGAAAATAAAATTATAGGTGTCTATAACACAAAACTCAAATTTTTTTAAGAATATTATATTTTTAATGTAATTTATCTATTTTTTATATTATTATTAATATCCTAATGTTTTGCCATAGTGACATTTGTTAAGAATGGCAGGGCCAAATGTTATGGGAAGAAAAACTGATATTTTCTTGATAAATATAACAATTTTGTTTAATATCTGAGTTTCTCTTTGAGAAATCATGTTTTAATAGTTACTGCATTATCTGTATCAAAGCTGAAATCTGTAATTTTTGGGGGTTAAAATAAACAAAAATCAGTTATTGACCAATAAAAGAGATCAGTGTTCAAAACTGTCTCCTTACCGTACCCCAATTCACAACAGTTAACAGTAAGTTTATAATGGTGATTTATAATTTGGGCTGTTGGTTTGATTTTCTTGGGAAATTGGCCTTATTTGACTTCAAGTACCCTGCAATTTTTGGTTTTAAACAGAGATGGCTATAGAAAGACAAAGTTTTTTTCTGGCTTTGCTTGTGGCTTTTATGTATATCTCAATTAATTTATATTTAAATTATTATGATTGGAATTCAATTTCACATCTTACTGTCCCAGAAAAGTTCAGCATCTTCTTCACTGTTTTCTTGTACCTGTGGTCATTATACTTAAAACTGAGTTCAAAAACAGCAGGAATAGCTATTCCAAAAGAGACACTGGTCTTAGACAGAGTTGATCTGCTTTCACTCATGTAGTATTCACTGAATGAATCGTATGCCTCTATCTTAAAGTCAAAGGAGCCTTTTGTCTGGGAAAAACAAAGAAAATGATTTTGGTTTTATAATTATTTTGGTAACATCTATGGTAACATATTTACCGAAAAATTACTTAATTTTAAAGATTTGCAACAAATTTTACAACATGTAATATTGTAATTCAAAAGAAACATGCCTCTATTGTGTATTGTTGTAGATTATATGGCTTCCTGAATCGAATATCCTGGATAAAGTGCGGCAAGCATCCACCAGCGTAGTAGCGGTTATCAAGCACCACTGCTTCTAGTTTACCATTCAAGATGTTGATTCTACAATATAAGAAGAGATGATAGAGAAGCACTGGGTTAATTCTGAAATTTAATTAGGTACAACCTTGCTAGCATTGCAAGCTAAATTATTGCCATTGGCTGATAAGTAATCAATTTGCAATAAAGTTATCAATAACAAGTATCAGTAATCTGATTATTTACAAAGTAATCTAACTATAAGTATTTGATTCTTGTGTCTTGATATAATAATATACAGTAAACGTCTCAGTGGTAGAAATGAGCATGATTCACTGATCGGAAGCATTGAAAGTCTGAAGGATCCTATTGTTTTTCTTAGGATTATTATTATTCAGAGCACTGAAAGTCTATATTCAAGAATATTATTTTTTTTTATTTTTAGGAGAGCTACTCCTGTCATCATTTATTTACTGTAAATTTTGTCTTGCCATATTTTTCCATTTCCAAAGAAAGGCGCAGCATCTCATTTCTGCTTTTTCAGAGAACAGGGTTATAGTCAAATAACCCGACATGTTCTCTATTAAAAGTTACCTTCATTGCTGGATTTCATAATGCAATAATGAAAGAAATAATGAATGAAATAAAAGATAAAGAAAAAGAGTGTCAGAAAAAAGACAATGTCAGAAATTAGGAGATGTGTTCCTCCCTGCTTTAATCCTCTACCTGAATATGACTCTCATGAGTTTTGTTTAAAGTGCTTGAGGGAAGGTCATGCTGCTCTCGCTTTTGAATCCAGTGCTTCACAATTAAAGTGCTCCGTGCTTTCTTTCGAGGGCAGGGCCGCACATTAAACAAATTGGACTCTTCTCTTTCTCTCGCTATCACAACAGATTCCTGAAGTCCTCATTTCTGCTTCTGAGGCACAAATCAGAGGGCAGATTTTGTTCTCCGGTGGCCAGGAGGAGAGCCTTAGCGATGTTTTTTTTTTTTTTGAGGACCTCCATGACGAGTTATTAAGTTCACTGAGGAAACCTTAATCATTACATGCCTTTGTGCCCTCTACGTCGATTTAACTAATTATAGTGGGTGCAGGGACACATGGCTATATGATAAGGCCCCAGGTGGAAGAGACACTGGCAAGCTACCTCCCCCCTGGGAGATTATCATCTTTGAATTGCCATGCAGAGTAACATCCTTGCTGGTGGAGAAGGCATTTCAGGCAGCAGGTCAGGCTGGTGTTGCCCTGCACACTATGGCTGTGTTACAGGCACATCAGGCTGACCTGCTGAAAGATCTCAGCATGGTTGGGGCTATAGATAATGAAGCCCTCTCAGAACTCTGCTGCGCCACAGATTCATACAGTTCATGCAGTGTGGCAGGAACTACATGCTGAGTATCCAACCAGAGTGGACCCTAAGGAATTAAAGGGGGAAACAGAAAGTCCAATCCTACATGTCCAGAGGCAACTGAAACAATAGAAGCAGGAAACTGAAGGGGATCCAGAAGAAGACCCATTACTGGCCACAGTGTTTAGACAGGCTGTGATAAATGCCATGCCACAGACTGTAAAGAGAAAATTGCAAGACTTGTTAGCTTAAACTCCAAAACACAAAAGAAGTTTTGTGACCATGTGACTCATGAAGTGGAGCAATACAGAAGGAATAAACAGAAGCTAAAGAAAAAGCGACAGAAAGAGCTACAAATAAAACTGACTCAATTACAACTTGAAGAGCTAACAAATACACATAAGGAAAAGGTTCAAGCCACAATAGAGAAAGATAAATCAGAGCAGATGTCAGTGATAGCTCTTGTAAATGCACCACCAGCTATCCATCTGGCGACCCATGCCTGTGCCATATTGCAATGGTCCCTACAAAAGACGCCCCCAGAGCATAGGCAAATGGAACTTAGGTCTTATGTGAAAAAATAATTGCAATACATAAAGCTATCTATTTACAGGAAAAGAGAAAGGAGCTCAGTGAGTAGAAAAGCTCAGTGCTTAGGAGAAAATGGAATAAACCCAGGAGAGAAGAACCCTACAAAGTTGTGGCAGTCCTAGTGAAAGGAAGCACCACTTGGTATCATCTTAACCACCCCATAGTTTTTATACAAACTATATTTATCAGAGACTTTATTATCTTCAGAGGCTTTTGTGCCTTTTTGTGGGGGTGTATCCCCTCGGAATGGGGTGTATAAAGTTATATTAAGTAGTTCCTTCCTGACCCCCCTACGACACTGCTGTTCCATCCCTGATGCCCTCAGTGCTTTCGGGGACAGTAGTATACAGTGAAATGATAAATGTTCAGTTGTTTCCTGCTACTTTCTCGAGAACAAAACATTCAATGCCCCTTCAACATGAAGTATTGAAATTGCTGCTTCCCCACTGTCATCTGCATTTCAATGGCTTGGTTACCACTACTGTGAAACTGGAACAGATGGCAAAAGGGTCATAGAATATATGCCTCTCCCAGAGAGAGTCAGCCTATTACAGTCAGCACTTTCTGGTTCCCAAAAAGATGGGTGGTTGCATCCAATTTTAGATTTTCGTGGTCTGAACCATTTTCTCAAAACATACAAGGTGCTGACAATCAAAATGATTGTGTCTCAGATCCAATGCAATGATCGTTTGTAACAATCAATCTCAAGGATGCATATTTTTATATAGATATTCTGCCACATACAGGAAGTTCCTGGGGTTCACGTTCAGGTACGAAACTTACCAATATGGAATCCTTCCATTCAGCCTATCTTCGTCACCCCACACATACACAAAATGCATGGATGCAGTTCTGGCTGTGTTCCAACTCCAGGGCATCTGCATTCTAAATTACATAGATGACTGGTTGGTTCTGGACCAGTCTAAGGATGCTTCAACATTGGGATTATCCTCACTCATCTTAAATCTTTGGGGTTGAGACTCAACAAAACAAGACTCAATGAAAGAGCATCTCGTTCCTGCTTTTTCAGGGAACAAGTACTGCTTTTTTACAGTCAAGTAACCTAAGACATTTTTCTTTTTCCCTGAACTTTTATTCCTGTGGATACTGGAATCTCCTCTGTTATTTTTTTTAAACCTGTGATTACATCCACACTTAGACTACTATACTTCACTACGTTACAATTCCAAATAATAAACAGTATCCTCCATGCATTACATATTACAAAAGCAAGAACACAAATAATGAATGCATGTCATTACCAGAGTTGAGAGAAATGCAGATAAATGATATGTATAAAATTTTTCCAACCCTTTGGCAAGATTCTCAATTCCATAATATTCCTCAGTGGGCTGATTACAGGCTTTGTGGACTTTTTTACACCCCTGTTCATCAGAACCATCCCCACAGTCATCGTCATCATTACAGCGAAGGCCCTCCAGCACACAGCGACCTGACAAGAAACACATCTTTCAACTTTATGGCCTCTCGTTAAATATTACAGACTAATTAACTTAATTTAAATTAAGATGATTCTTTCTTTATGCTTTTCATTTAAGAAAGTCCCAGTGAAATTTCAGGCTTCCCTAATACAGTTTCTTTAACAACTGTGCACTATAGTCACTCTTAATACCTTTGAATGGTATTGCGTTAGACAGCAAGATATCAAACAAATCTGCAAACAAATAATGCTAGGGCTTTTCACTGAACAAAAATTACATCTTGGTCATTCGTGCATTAACTTTTAACCAACTAGTCTTTTTTAACCTTTTTATCGTGGTCCATAGCTTATTTTAGTCCATCATATTTCATTACATTTACTACATGTCAGAAATGCCCCATATATGTTCGCTTTTGTCTTTATTTTGAGCACTACAAAATAAAGTCACATCATCATTTAAATATAAAAATTTTGTAAAATGTTTTAAATAAAAGTGTGTTTGTGCTGTTGTTCATTTAGATAACGTAAATGGCACTGGGTATCTCTTGTATTCCTGTACATATGCAATGTCTAAATATTTTTGATCCATTGTATTTGGACACACAAATAAACAACAACAAATTATAATTCATTTCAGTTTTATTGGTTTCTGTGTAATTGTCTGAGACAATTTAGGGAGAATAGTGCTGTGAGGTCACCTGTGGTGGTACAGCGGAAACCCTGGCATGGAGGAGCAGGTTTTTGACAGGAGTATCGTGATGGAGGAGAGCAGGGCTCCTCCTCTCTGCCATGATCATGACACGGCTCTCCACCAAATTCAGATGGCTGAATCAACGTGGCATAGCGATACTGAAAATAAAGACAAAAGATTGGGTTAACCAAAGATTGGGCTCACCTAGACAGACAGCCACCTGATTCCTGACATCTAATTACTCAGGATTCATAACTATAGATAAGCAAACTCAATAACGTTAATACAGGCAATGGTCGGGACAGGCAGCATACAATGAAAACAGTATCCAGGCAAAGTCCAAAAGGCAGGCAGCAAACGGATCAAAAAAAGGAATCCAATGCAGAGTCAAAAGGGCAGGCAGCAAACCATCAGAAAACAAGCAACAGTCAAAATAGAAACCAGGTAGACAATAATAGTAGTAAACGCTCTGAAATGTTAGCCGAGGCAAAACAAGACATTGCAACGAGTCCTTCAGAGTCTGGAGTTTAAATTGAAATTAGTTGTTGAAATTGCTTCCTTGTCCTCATTTGTACGTCGCTTTGGATAAAAGCGTCAGCTTAATGACTAAATGTAAATAGTGCAGCTGATTGGAATCAAGTGCGGCAAACAGAAGTGATCAGCCCCAGATACGGGGCCCATGGGAAATGTAGTCCGAACTGAGATTAGTACTCAGGAGAGCATTCCATCTGGTGGCGCAGAGGAGGCGGAGTGGGAGCCTCCTCTGTAACACACACTCATAAAAATATATTCGAATTTATATATTCAGGATTCATAACTATATATTCGAGATTCATAACTATATATTTGTATTTTATATAATTTTATATATATATATATATATATATTGTGACGAGTCTCTCCGGGCTGATCAGCGTCGCCCTGGCAACCGAGGCGCCGCACCTGCACCAGCTCGTTATCGACGCCTCGGACACAGCTAGACCGCATCACCACGCGGCCGTATAAGGCCGCCAGCTCTCGCCCTCGCGAGAAGAGATGCTGGAAAAGTTAGTGCTGATATTAATGTGTTTTTCTTTCCCGTGTGAGCAGAGAGCAGCGAGTGACTGTACCCGCAAAGGACGAGCGCAGTGGACACCCGCTCTCACGATACCGGGACGCAAGGGACACAAACTGGCACCGGCCGCACCAGCCACACCGGCTGCCACGCACCGGCCTCGCCAGCCTCACCGGCCTCACCAGTCGCACCAGCCACACCGGCTGCCACGCACCACACCACATGTTTGTCTCTGTAAATAAACACGCCCTCCGGGGATCTTGTTCACAGCTTACCTTGTTGTGTGATTCTTCACCCGTGACAATATATATATATTTATATATTTATATGATCACCTGGACCAAATATTATTTAACAAAAAAAAGTATAGAAAACACTGTTGTGGTCATCACTAGAACGTCAAAAGTAAGTGGAATCAGATAACTGTTGACCATGCCACAAGAGTGGAAAAAAAAATTTGGAGTGAAAAAAAGAAGAGTTCTGGCTTTACTAGCAGAGAGATACAGTGAACGTCAGGTTGCAAAAGCGCTTTTTTTTGTAAAAGACCATAAGGATTGGACTGTAGAGGACTGGTGTAGCTTTTCCCATTATCTAATGGTTAGACGGAGACCTGGAGAGGCTGACAAGCTACAGTGTCTCGCACCCACAGTGAAATCTGGGAGCATGAATAAAGACACATACAAGGTTGTCCTGGAAGAAAACTTGCTTTCTTCTGCTCTGAAAATGTTCCTCAACTGAGGAGTGATTTGCCAGCAGGACAGTACTCCCTGTCACACAGCCAGGTCGGTCAAGATTTGGATGGAGGATCACCAGATCAAGACCCTGTCATGGCCAACTCAATCTCCAGACCTGAACCCCATTGAAAACCACTGGAAAGTCACCTCTGATGACTTTATTTTCCTCTGGAAAATAAAGTCACACAACAACAATATAAAAGACCAAGATGCATGAAGTTACATATGTAACCCTGTTCCCTGAGACAGGAACCGAGACACTGCGTCAGCGTCTACGTGTAAAACCAGGCCTATTTATAGGCACGTCAAGATCATATGACGTAGCATTGCGTGTCACAAAGCCTTTTAAAAGACACCTGCAAAATATGTCATCAGCTTCAAGTCAGAAGAAAGACCATGCAGGCAAGACCAAAGTGTGGCGAAGCAACAGACATAAACCAAGACATTCCCTTTCAAGGAAACTCTATACTGTACCAGGCTTAAAGCTATGGAGAAATAATATCCACTATGCCACAGTAAGGGAACGTCTTGGTTACATATGTAACCCCCGTTCCCTGAAGGACGTTACGTCAACTGACTGACGTATGGGGTCTTGCTTGAGAGCCCTATCACCTTCGCGTAAGAAAAAACGTGCCAATGAGCATCGGCCCCAGAGGAGAGAGCCAATGAGCATTTGGGCAAGCGCTGCTCACCGGCTCACGCGCGCCTGGAGCGGGTGTATAAAAGCCGGATGGAGAGGGCCTTCCCTTTCTGCCTCCCTCTGAAACAGACAAAGAGCTGATCGGAGCTCCTGAAGCTCCGGGTGCGGTCCACGTAAATGCGCAAGGCGCGGACAGGACCCCGCAACTCAAGGGCTGGATTCTGCCTCCTCCCAGGGCAGCACTTGCAGGTTCACCACCTGATCCCTAAAGGGCATGGTGGGAACCTCGGGCACGTAGCCGGGCCTGGGTCTCAGAATAACGTGAGCAGGCACGAACTCTTGGCACGAATCACTGACTGACAATGCCTGCAGGTCCCCCACCATCCTGATAACGGCGAGCGCGGTCAGGAGCGCTGTCTTGAGAGACAGACTCTTAGGCTCGACTGACTCAAGCGGCTCGAAGGGAGCTCCCCCTAGCCCAGAGAGGATTATAGAAAGGTCCCAGGAGGAGAAGAGGGGCGTCCTCAGAGGGTACACTCTCCGGGCGCCACACAGGAGCCTGATGACCAGCTTGTGCTTTCCTAATACTTACCTTCTACTGCCTGGTGATGAGCCGAGCCACATACACCTTCAGGGTGGAAGGGGACAGCCTCCGTTCCAACCCTTCTTGCAGGAAGGAAAGCACAGAGCCTATCGGGCAAGTGTAGTGGTCTTCTCCACGGGAAGAACACCAGTCAGTGAAGAGGCTCCACTTCAAAGCGTAAGCACGCCGGGTAGAAGGAGCTCTCGCCTCAGTGAGTCTCCACCACGTTGGGGGAGGGAAGATCTCTCAGGAGGGCCGCGTCCCATCAACGACCCACACATGTAGGTCCCAGAGGTCGGGGCGCGGGTGCCAGATAGTGCCCCGTCCCTGAGAAAAAAGGTCCTTCCACAGGGGAATCTTCCAGGGAGTGACTGTCGCAAGGAGCGGCAGGTCCGAGAACCAGGTCCGGGTGGGCCAGAGAGGCGCAACCAGCAAGACCTGGATCTGTGCAAGACCACAGGATCTGTGCAAGGAGGCTCACTGGGGAAACGCATATTTGCGGAGGCCCCGGGGCCAGCTGTGCCTCGGATTGGGAGTAAAATAGCGGGCAGGGGGAGGACTCGTGGGAAGGGAACAGGTCCACCTGGGCTTCCCCGAATGGACTCCAGGTCAGCTGGACCACCTGGGGATGGAGCCACCATTCCCCTGGGCCCGCCAGCTGCCGTGAGAGCGCATCGGCTGCACGGTTGAGTCGGCCGGGGGTATGGGTGGCGCAGAGCGACTTGAGTCGCTGCTGACTCCATAGGAGGCAAGCTGAAACATGCGACGTGAGCGTAACCCGCCTTGGCGGTTGATGTACACCACCGTCGCTGTGTTGTCCGTCCGGACTAGCACGTGCTCGCCCCTCAGCAGCGGTAGAAACCGGTGCAGGGCCAGAAGCACTGCCATCAACTCTAGGCAATTGATATGCCACAGGAGCCGAGGTCCCATCCAGGAGCCCGAAACTTCCTGCCCACGGCATACGGCATCCCAGCCAGTCTTGGAGTTGTCCGTCGTAACCACGACGTGCCTGGACACTTGTCCTAGGGGCACCCCGGCCCGTAGGAAGACAAGTTCTGTCCAAGGGCTGAGCGTTTGGCAGTGCTGCAGTGGTTTCATATGCATCAGGCTGAGTGGAGTGACTGCCGCCGTTGATGCCATATGCCCCAGGAGTCTCCGAAAAAGTTTCACCGGGACTGTGGTCTGGGTGCTAAACTTGTTCAGGCAGCACAGCAGCGACTGTGCGCACTCGTTGGAGAGGCGCACCATCATAGTGACCGAGTCCACTCCAGACCGAGAAAAGAGATGCTCTGTGTTGGGGAGAGCTTGCTCTTTTTTCCAGTTGACCCGAAGCCCCAGATGGCTGGGGTGCCAGAGCACCTGGTCCCTGTGTGCGCACAACAGATCTCGAGAATGGGCCATAAAGAGCCAGTCGTCAAGACAGTTGAGAACACGAATGCCCGCCCGCCGTAGCGGGGCAAGGGCAGCCTCCACGATCTAGAAGACGCGGGGCGACAGGGGCAGCCCGAAGGGGAGGACCTTGTACTGGTATGCCCGACCCCGACCGAGAACCGTAAGAAAGGTTCTGTGTCGGGGCAAAATCGAGACATGGCAGTACGCGTCCTTCAGGTCAATAGCTGCGAACTAATTGTTGGGACGGACGCATGAGAATGCGCCGCTGCGTGAGCATTCTGAAAGGTAGCTTGTGCAGGTACCCGTTCAAAACACGCAGGTCCAGGATTGGTCGCAACCCACCTCCCTTCTTCAGCACGATGAAGTAAGGGCTGTAGAAGCCCGACTGCATCTCGGCTGGAGGGACAG
>JAZGTJ010008054.1:0-21689 GCA_036877575.1 Botia almorhae | reverse complement strand
TTTCGATTATTTAAAGATTATTCTATCACTGTTATTTGTGCGTTGTTTTCTCAAAAAGAACACTAAAATACTTCAACAAAACAAGACAGACAAACAGTAACTGAGTGTATATGCTCAAACGAACAAGAAATGTTATTATTTTGAGTGATTGTTGAGTGTATGAGTCAAGTACACATATTCACTGTGAACAACAGGAATAGCAATAAGAGAGAAAAGGGAAAGGTGATGCTGTTGACTGTCTAAGCAGAGGTTTAAATGTCTATCATCAACAGTTGAAGATAACAGAAATGAACTGGAATGTGTATGTGTGTACGTGTCTGTGTGTGTGTGTGTGTGTGTACGTGTCTGTGTGTGGTCCAGGTATTCGCTACATTATGATGACCAAGTATAGTAAATTTTGAACTCATGTGGACATTTTTAGGTGCCCCTGAGGAAACAAGCTTAAAAATCATACCGAATGATATGATGCATTTTGAAAATCCCAAATAGCAGAAAGTTTTTGTGAGGGTTAGGTTTGGGGTGGGGTTACGTGGATAGAAAATACAGTTTGTACGGTATAAAAACCATTAAGTCTTTGGAATGTCCCAATAAAATATGAGAACACGAACATCCAACAAGTGTGTGTGATGTAAAGGTGTGACACACCTGTCAGTTTGTGACACAGTTCATCTGTCTCTGCGGGTGGAGATGTAGGCGAGGCTGGGCGGCAGGAGGCGGCATATCGGGGCTGAAATTGTTCAATTTGGCCCCTGAGAGAAATAAAGAAGCTATTCCCAGTCAATCACACACAGATATAGGCTTTATTAATCATATATTAATGCCTTTTCTCAGCCGTGCAACTATAAACAAACAACATTTCAGCACAGCATGAAACATCAAAACTAATTCTTATTTACTTTTCTTAATAAATGTCTCTGGCATTATTGTGCACAATTCATCAGTGCATGGTGTTCTGAAGAAAATCAAAATTCATCAATCATAAAAATCCAAGACAAAATATCAGTACCCAATAATGTCATAGTCTAACATGCTTCATCTCACTAATCAAATCAAGTCTTATTTTATATTTATTGTTTTAGGGATGCGCAAGAGTACAGAATGCAGTAGTACATTGTAAAAGAAAGAGTGTGATGCTGATATATTCACTTATATGACTACACATTCTATATTAATATGTACCAAGTTGCTAGTAACTAATATACATGTTTCTAAACTAAACTAAAGTAACAGTCTATGCCTAATTAACGATATTAACTGGTAAAATAATTGTTTATCTACAATATATTAATAAAAAAAACTCATGTCTGTTATCATATTGCTGTTGCCACAATTTTACAGTAGCACTAAGCCAGCAAATCGTTAGTTCACCGTTCTGTCTCATCCCCCGTTTTCCTGCTGAATATCCTGTTTCACTCTAAATTACATCACACTGTGAAAGTTTTATGTGTTGCGAAAGCCATTTTTATGGTGACTTTCAGAACAGTGCATACAAATCATCTGTCAATACATGGGGAGAAAACAACATCATTTTCAGCCAATAGAAGACAAAAGCTGAGTGGAGTGGATGACCCAGACTTCCTGTTTGAAAGGAAATCCCAGCTCATCCAGTCCCCTGGCCCATCGGTTTAGTCCTCTAAACCCTTTTCCTCTCTTTACTGCTAATTCACCATACAGGCGTATTAACAGAAAAGCCCTCAGACCCCTGTCTTCTACACAGTCTCCCCAAAACTAAACCCTCTCTTTCTCTCGTTAATTTTGCTCTTGTCTTCTCTCTCTCTCTGAAACCAACCCCTGCTGCCTCAGCAGGAAAACCTGTTTTCCACATTGTATGTGCGTGTGTGTGTTTGATGGGATTAGAAACCCCTATCACACACTCCATTCCTTCAGAATGCAAACTGAAGCCGTGGGCCACACATTTGCCCTCCTCCTGCAAAACCAAATCCACGATCCAGCTTCCTGTTCTGTGATTTTTCACACACTCCGCTCAAAAGAAGGCTATTTGACAGATTCACAATTAGACTCTTTTTTGAATTGCCGACCTAAATAGCATTGCTGCCATGGTTACCATAACGCTCCTGTAGCCTGAGGCGCTGTTTAAAGCACTCGGAAGGGTTTACAGCAACTGTGTTTGTGTATTTGTCTATTTTGTTTACTTTTCTCAAAGCTGTTTTATTTTTTGGGTGAGAATTGTAGTCTTTAGGGGATGGAACAACTGTGTTAAAAACTGTGTTCTTAAACTTTCTGAGCAGCCTGGCTACACAGACAGCCCCTTACAAAAATTAACCATAGTTTTACTACAGTTTAGACCATGGTTAAACCACAACCACAAATTAACCATGGTTTTGCTACAGCAACCATGGTTTTACAATGATATTTGTAGTAAAACTGTGGTTATATAAATGGGAATCAATGTGCCAAAAGAACACATTTACTACACATTTACTGTTGTAAAATTCATGGTTAATTTTCGTAACAGGCTGCCATTTAGACAAGACATGTTATTTTTTTAAAATATTACTCTGCAATATTCTGTATTTATGTGTTCCATAAACATCTTTGACTGGTGCTATGTGTCTTTTCCAAAGGATGTTTCGAGATACCTGCATTTTGTTTCTTTTTGCTATACTGCTGTGAGCCAATTTGAACGCAAGATCACATCCTGTGTGAGCAGATCAAGACTGGAATGAACCTTATAAGTGACTAATTTAAAATGCTCTACAGGAAAATTTAAATAAACAGCACAAAGCGCACAGGGATCTTCTCTCACGGCTGTCAACAGTCAACATGCTGTGATGCAAACATGGAAACTCTAAAATCATAAAAGTACATAGCAGAAGCAAAAATAGTAAAATAGTCTTTTTTAATTAAATTAATCTATTCATTTGACCTTTTTCATCATTACAGAATTTTTCATTAAGCTCATTGCAATGCATTCTGGGAAAGGAGTCGTGTGGTTCTGCCTTAGATTTTGGCCAAAAGCAGTCATCTTAGAAGGCAGCTTTCATGTCAGCAACATTTCTCAAAGTGAAACACAACACCCTGGAATTACCCTGGAGCAGATTAGCTAAATAAATTCAGGCTAATCTATTGTGGCGCAACTTAAAGGTGAGGCTTTTGTAATTAGCAACCATAAGTCATTAATTGATCTTAAATGGACCTTAATTAGAGCCTGAGGAGGTAAATGAGCCCTGTAATCCTCTTTCTCAATCTGAGTTCTGTGTGGATGTGGTGTGAGAAGTTAACCTGCGAGACTTTTTTACGAGGAGCTTCTCCATGTAACTTAGAGTGTCGTCCTTGAACTCCAGATGGACAACTTGCTGATGTCTCTTCTCTGTCTGTGTCTCCGTTGCCGACACTAAAAGACAGACAGACAAAGAGAGAGCAAGAGAGAGAGAGAGAGAGAGATTAGGTCTGTGTATGAAGAATAACAGCACATTACATCAAACTGAGTCAACATATATACTGCATTTAAATACAGGAGTGAATTCCCTTTCATTAGGTGTGTACAGAATACAGGAGTCACTCCTGAATTCACTTTGGTTGACACAGTTGCCACATACACACTGGAATGTGATTTTACGCTTCGAGTTTCAAGCAAACCACTAAAGAGTTTATATCAAACACAGATTCAACAAAAGAAATAAGCTGTCAGGAAGAGAATTCAAGCATTCCTATTGACATAATTCTGTCTTTGTTTTTAGTGTTTTTTCCTCTGCATTGAGAGTATAAAGGGCGGTTAGACTTCAGTGCATTTGAAAGCCCCATAACACAGCAGTGATTATCAGAGTAAGCACACGCCACGCAGCCCTGCAGCCGCTTGAAACTCCTGCAGGCCAAGTGCAGAATGAAAGAGAGAGAGAAAGAGCAAGGGAGAGATTTACAGACAGACGTTTGGCAGTATGATGTGTCCATTCCATTCACTAAAAAACTTTAAAATAAACGTATGAATAAAAAGTACATTCTTATTCAAAAAATGTCCTTCGGACACTTCGTTCAGCATTTCATGACCTCTTAACTCTCTTAAGCGCTTTGGTAAATGAAACGTTGTACATTGTAGGGATCCAACGCTAAAACAGCACAGGCATAAGTCACAAAGGCGTCGATTAGTGAGAACTATTTATTACAATGTTTTTTTGTGCACAGTAGGTCTTTTGATGGGGAGGCTTCAGTCAAACGAACAGTGTTTTCTCTTAAAATATAAAATACCTCCATTTCTTTCTTTGAATCTGGGGTAAAATACGACAGGTATGTTCTTTATATGTTGCGTTCCTGCACACCCCTCTGAGAAAGCATGACATTTGCATGTATTTACCAATATATTCTTAACTACGCATATTATATTTTCATTAAAATCTCACATTCGTTTCCTTAAAGTTTCTTACTGATCATTTTTCAACTCACTGTGTCATATGTTGTCAAATCACAAAGGCATAAACTGTGGCACAGCTGGAAACACATATAAGCCCTCGTTCATCACATGTTTGTAATGCATGTATGTAGTTACCTGGCAACCAATCAGTGAGTCTGTCGCACTCTCAGCATGCGTTATTATAGTCAACGCCCCATGCAAGTATGCGTTGTGAGGGAGACTATGCGTGTGTCCTGACAGCTTGCCAGTGTCACAGCTCACATGCACCTGACAGCGTGCCATTATATTACCTTCAGCAGTCACACACACTCAGCTGTGGTGCGTGTTACCTGGTCGTTCTGGTGTTGGTCTGGGTCTGAATTCTTTCTCTCTCCACTCCTTCAGAGCTTCCTGGAAGGACCTGGCTGACTCCTCTTCATCAAAGTGTCCTCTCAACAGAGAGCTGTCATCTTCTTCACCACCCTCCTCATCCTCAACATTGCCTCCGTCATTCACAAACAACACCTGAGGCGGTGATACAGAAAACAGAATGGGAGAGAGGGGGAGTGAGAGACTAAAATGGCCATGGTTTAAGATGCCACAGTTTGGCACACAGTGCAGAAAGTACCCCAAAAACAGGTTCTAAAAATCTGCCTATCAACAAAAACTTGCATCAAAAACGTGATAACAAAACTGCATCTATTCAGTTATAATAAAAGCCAATTAAAAACAAGAATAGACAAGTTTAACACTTGTGGAAAAATAATTGGAAAACCACAGAATGTCTTTGAGTCCCATCCTTCCATATTGGGGGCATAAAAAAAAACAGCAATTTGGAATTGGTAATAATTATGTTTTTATTGTGAATGTTGACTGTACAATTTATTTAGTACTGGACAGACATGCTTAAAAACAGCCTTTGATCTAGAACCCAGCCTGAGAGTAGCTCACCTGTGTTTGATGTGTTTGGATGTTTTTGGACGCTGGTGTTTGCTCCTTTTGATCATCAGATCTGGGGATAGTGGCTTGGGTGAGCTGGCTCTGTTCATGTTGTACCTGCAGCTGGGCGTGCTCCATCACGTCCCGGGTGGTGACGGGGGTCTGAAGCTGTGCCTGGTTGCAGCACGGAAAGAACCAGAGATTGTAATCTGGCCTTTATTTTTCACGAAAGCAAAAATGAATCTTGTAAATGATTACATGCCACAGAATAATTGCACACGAATACACACTGTCTATAAGGGAATGACCTGGACTAGACCTCTGTTAAGAGCTTCTGTGTCATGTTGTTGATATCCAAACACAATATGTTTGATTCTTCAGACCAAAAACAGAGCAGAACTAGTAAAATTGTTTATTCGCTATAGAAATCTCCATTAGCTTGTTGAATTTCCTTAATTTCCAAAGAGACCTTAAGATTTCTATGACATCTCGATCTTGAGTTTCAGAAGAGACCTCAAGAAAGCCTCAAACAAATCTCAAGCCATCCAAATTCACAGATTTCAATATGAACTCAAACATTTCTCATCAAATTCTTTCATTTAAAACAATACAGTTTTATACAGTAAATCAACTACTGTATTAGTGTTGTACATTCTGTGTCTACTGTTTTTTTCTCCTGAGGAACTTTGGGAGAATTTTCTAGCAAAAGCACAAAGCCTTTAAACTCCTCATCTATAAAAAAAAAACAATCTCTGTGCAGCTTCTTTCATTTGATCACATCCGTAACAGGCGATTGCTCTTTCTTTCCGATTACTGCAAACATTATCAAAGCTCTATATAAAAAATTAACATGAATAATAGCCCTGAACAAAGCGTGATTACAACACATAATTCACCCAATAACCGGTAGTCAACCGACTAATTCCTCTCTGTGTCATCATGTACTTAAGATAACATTGTTATTGGCCATTACAGTGGTGATGCCTGCTGAAAAACATCAGACATTCCCAATATCTGCCCTCCCTTACCCCACCAGATAAGACTTTGTCTCGTACATACACTTTTATCCTGTGCTCCAGCTAGACTCAATGTTAGCGCAATTAATTAGTTTATCGCTGCTTATCACCGTTTTACGTTAAAGACAATGAAAAAAAACAATAGGAGACTATTAAAAAGAGAAGAAGTGTGTGAGATTTTAAAAATGACAGAAGAGTGAATCAAACGCAGATGGTGAAAAGACAAAACAACAAAAGACAAAACAAGACTGCAAAGAACAATCCCTAGGGACAATAATATTAATATTTGTTCCCTTTATCCCCCCATGGAGGCAAATTAAACAGGATTAGGACGTGCAGAGCTGCATCTGAGCCGAGCATGTTTTAAATGCGATATCCTGCCAACCCTGCACACTCCCTTAAAGCAGAGCGCAAAGTTGTGTTGGATTCTTTTTGCTTCCTCTGCCTCTGATTTCTCTCTTTTGCTCTTCCGAAACGTGAGCTGTGAACGCAAACAGCATTTTAAGGCATCATTTGGAATTTCAAAGCTGTCCCGAAATGTAACCGAGTTCACTGGCAGTGTGAAAGCCAGTGTCAATCCCACAATGCACTGCAAGAAGCTTTGTGAAATAATAAATCCAAGACAGTGGACAAAGCGAGAGAAAACCGTGGACGTTTTAAATGTTCTTAAAACTTTCGAAATAACATTTGTAACGTTTTTGCTACTTAATGGAAATGTTATGACCTTCCATTCCTACAACCTAAAATTGTTAGCTGGATGGCTTTGCAGGCAGAAGCAGAAAGGCAGATGACTAGGTTTTGGGATGGAGCTTTGGAGTTTCATCTGTTTCTCTACCATCTGGGCTTGTTTGCTTGTGTGTGTAGCTGCATTAACGTCTTCCAGCATGCAGCAAAGCAGGGCATTAATTACGCAATAATTGGAACACCTTTCAGTGGGTCACATTAACGCATGACACATGCTGACATGTAAACATGCTGACATGTAAACATGCTCACGCTCGTTGGTGTATGCTGTCTGTATGCACTGGAGTTATGGGTGGACTCGCAATGCTTGTAATGAGTTAATTACTTCCTGTGGATTTAACACATGATAAAGTTAATGCGGCAACACAGTTTGATAAAGGCTTGCACCAGCTTAACACCATAGAGCTGTACGCTGATATTTACTGGACTTTTATATGGATGCTCCTTATTGTTCTTTTTTCTTTTCTTAGGGGACTGCGGTATATAAATTCCAAGTATAGGATCCATTACACAGAAGTCACAAAATTAACCTTACCCTTTAACTTGCTACTAATTATACAATTGTAGTTCAAAGTGAAGCTATGATATTAAAATCACAGAGCATAAAGGTAATTTAATGAGCACACATCTGTGTAATAGGAGAAATGAAAGGGAAAATATAGTACTACGCTACTTATTAGAGGTGTTTGCTAAGGCAAGCATCACTTTTGCTGTTGCTTACAATTGTGATTAGGGGTTTACACCTCGGCTTTTTCAACACTGTTCTGTGCTACGGACACAGATCATACCTCATATCACTGGCTTGTTGGGAACAAGTGTGCTAGTACTTTTTCTATGAGATCAGCCATATCCAGAGACCAGAATATTATGAAAGATTAGGATGAAGACCATCAAGACTTGAGCTAGTAAGCAATCACCTAGCAACCACCAAGAGCACCCTACTAACTGCTAACAACACCCTGGCAACCACACAAAGCACCCTACTAACTGCATAACAACACCCTGGCAACCATGCAAAGCACTCTGCTAGCTGCATAACAACACCCTGGCAACCACACAAAGCACCCTACTAACTGCATAACAACACCCTGGCAACCACACAAAGCACCCTACTAACTGCATAACAACACCCTGGCAACCACGCAAAGCACCCTACTAGCTGCATAACAACACCCTGGCAACCACGCAAAGCACCCTGCTAGCTGCATAACAACACCCTGGCAACCGCACAAAGCACCCCACTAACTGCATGACAACAACCTGGCAACCACAAATGCATAACAACAAGTTTAGCACAAATTAGAATTGCTTACATTTCTTTCCTTAGAAAATGCAGAAGTGTAGTTAAAACAACATGGTATTTAAATAACAAACTTGTTGAAAAGCACATCTGACCTCAATGTTTATGCAACATTCTGTTTACGAAGACATCTTTCTTTTCTCTCTACAAATAACATTGTAGACACCAAATATTTGCTTGGCTATGTCTAAAGCTCACTCGAATTTGCTCTGTTTCGTTATGTGCACAGTATGGAGGTTCAGATGTATCTCCAAAACACATTTTCTTAGAAGGTACCTTTATACAAAGTGTTGTCTGCTGAGTAACTGATGGAACGTTCTAGGACATTTTAGTTTGGGAAAATTCAAGCACAGAAACTCTAAGCAGTGTGAATCTGTGGTTATAAAACAGGAAAGGCCCCGACAGCACCCCCCCATGCTAGCTCTGATGGTCCAATCCGGTGCCATGATGGATGTTGACCAGCTGATAAAAGCTTCAATCAAACACCTCACCACGGGGCCACTAAAGTCTCTAAAACAAACTCCAGATGATAGGTGCGACTGTGTGGGTGTGAACACACATCTGTTGTCCTCCAGTTATGTGTGTGTGTGGCTGCTCTCTAACCTGGGAACAGGTGCGTATAATCAGAGCTGGGTTACAGTGAGCAGATTGTCCACTAATGGTGACCAGCCATTCACCGTTTGGAGAAACTGAATCTGGTGTGTGGCGACGTTTGCTCTCGGTTGCAGCCGCAGGCGTGTGTAGTTGTGCGTGTCCGTGTGGTTATGTGTGTTTGCGTGAGATGGACAGAGGTTTACAAAACACCTTCTCACCTGTATAGGTATCATTCGATGGCGCTGCAGTGCCCCCTTCTGATGGAATCTGACGAAGCAGCTTACGCAGTAATCTTCTCCACATTCAGAACACATCTGACAGAGACATAAACAATTCAGAACAAACTCAGAATACTCAAGGCAAGGTATCTTTACAAAAAACTTATATATTATATACAACATATATTTAAATGTATTGCACTTTTTCTGTCTTTTAAACATGCACAACACAATGCATTTTAAAATGGATGGGCTGGTGTGGATCTTAAGGGAGCTTGTTATAATGTTTCTGATCGTAAATGCATGTGAAGGGCAATAGGAGAGACTGTTTGATAGGCATCTAAATGGCTTCCCTCTGTGTTCCCTCTGTGTGCCTCATCTTAAGGGATTTATAACAGATACTTTTTAAGTGTTTCGTGAGTTTCTCAGGACAGACTGCGGCTGAGTTTTGGAACAGCGTACTAACACACTCCTCTTACCATTTGTGCATAATGTAATAATGTAGTATGTATATTGTGTTTGTGTTTTATATTTATATTTCTGCATCTCCTATATAAGTGGAATACCCGAATGACCGGGACATTTCTCAGAAGTTCTGTCTACAGTAAAGCTGAACACTGTAAAATGCCATAATGCAAAAATGAGAAGTAATTTTAGCCATCATTTATAGAATTGTCATTTTGACTTTATTCAATTGTCAAAGCCAAAGAAACCAATGAAACGGTTTAACAAGCACTGTGTTGATGTATGTCATATTAAAACCAGAAGTTTGAGTGGGACATTATGGAAATCATCAATATTTTGGGTCCATGTTCCTGGTAGAGAGAGAGACTGTACATTTTAAATGTGCATATCTCAAAATGATACTTCATATCAGCTTTTTAGGAATACACCAGCACACACATAGCTTCAAAGCTAACAGAATTGGAGCCGAAGCCACAAAACTGACAAAATATACATGCATCCAGAAATGCTAATGTTGCATGAAGCAGTTTTGTGTACTATTTAAAAACAGTAGCTAGTTTTCAGTGCATGCTTCACAGTATCCAGTAATCAGTACTAGTATTCCATTCTGAACACAGCCTGCTAAAGCTTTCAGTCCAAGATTTGTTTCTACAGGAAGCTCAAATATGCCTTTGGGGTTGTGTGTGTATGGAAGGAACCCTTAGGAACGCTCCGTTCCACACACCCATAAATCCACAGAAACAGATTTTTACACACTCTCTGTCCCTGACAGTCAAATGCCACAGTGAAAATTCCACAGGTACATTGTTCCCCCGAGACTGTGGATCTCAAAGCACTTGAGTACCCAAGAGTTATCCCCTTTCACACACACCTGAGAAGTGCATGAAAGCCTCAAATCTCCCGAGGGTGCCAGGGTTCCCTTTAATGCGACCACACAAACACACACATGCAGTGAATAAAGAAAGGGAAATACAGTGCCACTCTGTGAATTTACAGCTGTCTCCATTACCAGCAGCTTTAATGGCCACATAAAAAGGTCTGATTTCAGCCCACCACTGTTGAAATAAATTACAGCAGCACATCACTGGACAGCAGCACGACTCCACAATGGCATTCTCCATAAACTGCTTTTTAAAGAGGACCTCCGTGCTACATGACTTCTTTAAACTCTTCCTAAATACAGTGTATTTATAAGCAGTCTACTGCTGCTAGTCATGAATCATCCAAAGAAAGTGGATCTTATGGGAAGGACTTTCCCAGCTAACAATTTTATGTCGTAAGAACATTTCCCTAATGTTTCAAGTAACCTAAAAACCTTAAAATGCTATTTTCAAACATTTTTTTAATTCTGTAACAGTTTTGAAACATTCCACTAGCAACTTAAGAATAATCTGCTTTTTAAAATGACAAAACTACAATCAACTACACTGTAAGTCTTGATACACCAGTTATAACAAACTGCTTGTGCTTACAGTGTCGATTCTGCAGACAGAACATCTGTCTCAAGAAACCGGGTGAAATATCTTGTTTCGCTTGTGGATATCTGGTTTACATACTACCCCTCAAACAAAACTCTAAATATCTTTTAAAGGTCTGATTCCATGAACCACCAAAACTTGTTGCAAATCCAGTTATCAGCTCATCCTGTGAAGGGCTCAAAGCGTCAGCCCGGGAACTTGTGACTGATAAAACCTGGGCTCTCTGACTCTGAAACAGCACCGAAACCAGCCAATCAGATTGGATGAGGCTATTTCGGCCAGCTCTTGTCATTTTTGTGTGTAATATGCATCAGACCACGGGCGGTCGGTTGGTGTGCTGACTGAGAGAGCCGACTGGGTGGATAAAAGCATAATAGCTTGGAGTTATGACTTTACAGAATGGTTTATATGATGGAATGGATGAGGCCTCACCAGTCCAGCCAGCTGAACTTCACACTGTCCGCAGGCTTTACCCTTTAGTCTGAGCTTCCTGTTTGTGCGCGGGTTGACGGCCGGTTCTGATGTCACCTGCTTCTGCACGACTACAATTATACACAAATAAACACGTACTATTTACAACACTACATTTTGATACTCCAAAAAGCACATAAAAATATAACACAAGTAACAACTGGGTAAAATGAGGGCATAGTTATTAATATTTTGCCGTTTGTGGTTAAAAACAAGTATATTTATAATCTTCCCAGCTAATAATTTTAGGTTGTAAAAACATTACATTAAAAACATTATTTTGAAAGTTCTAGGAACGTTTAAAACGTCCAAATTTACACATTTTATTAATGTTACTGTTATTAACATTATTATAAGTTATTTAAACTCTTATTTAAACTAACTTACAACATTTTTTGATAACTCAGAGAGAACTTTTAGCGAACATTAGCCAATGTTCTGAGAACATCACCTGTTAGCTGGGTAGACATTTCTATCTTTCCACCATTTTGGATAACATGTTTGTTGCAATGCATTCTGGTATTGCCCTAGAATTTGGTCAAAACTTGGTTATTCTAGGCAGTTTAGAGAGTCAGCTGGAGTTTGGAACAAAGTTACACACGACTGAGAGTTAGTAGCAAGTATTTCTGAAGCGTAGGGTGTGTAGTGTTGAAGTAATAAATTTGGAAGCAAAACAAAGGCTTCCAAAAGAGACGAGCAAAACACATCTCAGATTCAAGTCCACCCACCTGGCAAAGGCTCATCCTTCAGCACTCTAATCTTCATCTTGCCTGGAGAGAGCTGGCCAAAACAACATATTTCAAACAGCACATTATCACCAGATCCACCAGGGAATCATTTTTGCACTTAATTTTAGATGGCGTGTCCAAGGTTTTGGACCATCACAGGCATAAATGAGGGTGCAGTCTGCCTGACTCAGACCAGATATCTCAGACAGATAGACAAGCTGACTTTATCACTGTGCCAGCAAGAAAAGATGATGTTTGATGAAAGAAGACTTACTCTGTGAGTTGCTTTCTCCTTGTTTGTCTTGGCATTCTGAAACACGGGGGCAACAACTCCGGGCTGTGCTGAACGCCAGCGAGATGCGCCCATCTTCCTGTGAGGGAATTTCAAAGACAGCTGATCAGTCCGAAACTGGAACATCGGACAATAATTATACCTCAAATCACGCAGCTTGCTGTCCTATTCATTTCAATCCTATTATTGTCTATTAATAAGTGAAGTAAGATGAGAAAAACTGAGACTGATACGTTTGAATTGTGCACATATCATAAGGTGGAAAACAAACACAAACAGTATATTACACCGTTTGTCCTGCATAATTCATACACACACGGAGACGCAAGTCTGTTTTCTGATTTGTTGTTTTGGTTGCCACATCAAATCAACAGCCTGAATAATTCACAACATGATTGCGTAGGAGGCTGTTTGTTTAGGGTGGGTTGTCATGTTGCCATGGAGCTGCAAGCCTCAGTGTGTTCAAAGAAAGGGAATGTATATTATCTGCATCTGCCTGTAAAAGATGATTCTGTTTGATGCAGTAACCAAGCTCTTGAAAAATGTTGTTGTCACTCCAGGGTTGTGAAAGTTTCTGTCATCTAAACTGACCGTTTTAATTGCATGTGCACAAACTGCATGGTTTGAGGTCATGTGACATTTAACAGCATTATGGCAGAAACCATGACCCTACTGACATGGATTTTCAGTGCATGCTCAGAGGTGACAGAATCTGCACTCATTTGCGAGCTTTTTCTAATTACTAATGTACTTATGTCATTTAGCTGTTCCTTAATTGAAGGGTCTTGCTCATAGGCCCACTAATGACTGTTCATGGTTACACTATTATTAATACTTGTTTAAAATGTGACCCTAAAAAGATTTTGAACCCTCAAGGGGTCCTATGTGTATATGACTTCCTTCTTTTAGCTGAACACAATAAGTTTTTTAAAAAAAATATCCTGGCTCTTCCCAGCTTTATAATGGCGGTGGATAGTGCCCGAGATTTTTAAGGTGTAGGACTTCTATTAACATTTGACAACAAGAAAGTGTACAAATACTTTTTGTCTTTATTTTGAACTATATATATATATATATATATATATACACATCATAGCTCAACAGCTTCACTAAAATCCATTTTATATTATGCAGTCTGAGAGCAGAGTATAGAAGTGGCCTGCAAGACAACAGGACACTCCTTCTGCATGCTGTCCACTCTCATTAGGGGCTGTTTATGTGCTGGCCTTTATCAGTCAGATGGAGACAGGCGATTGGACGGGGATTAACCGCACTCAGGCTTGCCTGTCAGCACTGTAGGGAGACGCACAAGCAACGTGGCAGTTGTGCTAACAACTGGAGGATTACCATCAAGTACACACACTGAGAGCCAACCAACAAGACAAACACTTATCACCTGCCAGGCTCACAGAGATCCATCTTGCGTCCAGTGTGTGGCAACAGCAGGGCAGGTGAGAGGTCACATGACTGCACACTTAACCTGGTGTTAAATCAGAATTTGGAGTGATAGAATCTACAGTGCTCCATCTTTGTACTTCCAGATTCTTTAAGTGAATGAAATCCTTGGATAAACACAAAAGATTTTAACTAACTCCTTAAACTAACAAGCCTGCTGACAAGATCAAGCAGCATGAATTTCTATGCATCTTCAGGCTGGTTTAAGCTCGTTTAAACTGGTTAGTGGGGATTTTAAAGTTTGGCTGGTTAGCATGGTCCAGCTCCCCCTGCTGGTAAATGTCATAACTACGTTGCTACGGGCAATTGAAAAGTACCATTGAAAAGTAGCTTCAAAATGTGTTTTCTGACAGTAAATATATTTTTACAGCCAGCATATAAATTATAAATATTGTAATATACTGTAGCATAGTAGATATGTATGTACTGTCAAACTCTGCTCACTATTTGTGAGCAGCACTATTTGTGTGGCATGCAAGGTTTTCGCCTTCGAAGACCTTTCCAAATTTGTCTCTAATGAGGTTCACTTACATTGCCTCAGAAGACAATAGTCTGCAAAGGAGCTGACTAGGTTTTTGAAACAGAGCAGAACACATGCTGGTCTTTCCAGCAGGCGCAGACAACAACAAAATTTGATACATAAAACGACAGTACACGGCAAGTTTGTGCAAGCAGCGCCTCGGACGCCCACAGAGCACCGAAGGCCAGAGTCTATCAGCTCTCATCTGCTGGTATAAATTCACCTGTGGCCCTTTACTGCTTTGCCTGCATGGTGATAAACAGAGTCGGTTCAGCATGCAGAGAGATAACATCAGCCTTTCCCAGCATGGCGCCCGCAACAGAACCTCGCTTTTGATTAATGACCTCTGATAAAAGCTAATCTAAAACAGTTTTCTTTAAAAACTTGTGGCGGCAATCGTAATTTAGATATAGTACCGCTAACATCTCGTAATATGACAGTTCTGGTAAGCGACAGGAGAAATAAGACGGTGGGTTCAGATCTCCGAGGCATCGTGGCCAGCTGCATCCCTGCTGCATTCATCAGATTATCATGAAGGGCCGCCGTGTGTTATTGATATATGGGGCTATAAATGACGGTGTCAATTCCGCAGATGAACTCACAACAATAGCTTTATCGTATTGCCTCTACTTGGCTTTCCAACTTTCCACCGGGTTGCACACAAGATTGATTGAGCTGATTTGTTGCATGATGTCAATTACCACGATTATTTCAACTCAACCCTCAGTAAAGCAACAAAAAATGACTGCAATGCAATTACGATAGCAGTAAACAGGACCATTGTTCCAGACTGTTTAAAAGCAGAAATGTAAAGCTTGAATTTTTTGGTGAAGCACTTGAATGAGTCAGTAAAATCAGTTTTTAGTTGAACTGTAAAGTTTTTAAAGTGGAAAAACTTTTCTAGATGGACGCACAGGTTATGCATTACTGACTGCATTCCTGTGGGTGGATATTTTATTGCCCGAGCTGTAGTTACTTCGTAAGAGGTTTACTGTAAAACCTGAGGAATGCGTTCAAATTATTTTCTGTGCTAATCGACATTATGCCACAAATGCTGCCGATAGACCTTAACTTGTATCGACCAGAAATCTTCTTTTAAGTCACTGAGAAGTTAATATTTTCCTCGTGGCTTTTCAACACAATTCATCATGACCAATTGCACATGTTCGCGTCTGTGTTTGCTCAGAATCGTGTGGGAATGTAATATATTCACTGTATCCACCCTATTACCCTGGTGTTTCCTTCCCTGTTTTGACTTATGAGCTGATGCAAACCCTTAAAACGGCCGGCACTATAAATTCATGAGTTGGAATACACAGGTCACATTTTAGTGTTATTAATGAAGTTGTGGAGTAAGAAGGCCAGGCTGAGGGGAGAGGAGAGAGAGTCGTCAAATTAATAACTACTGATGTTATTTTTTCCTATTCTTTTATTTTGACAGGAAACTAATTTCCTGCCTTCCTCATTTTGGCATAGGGTCCCACTTAATCTTAATTTGTTTGGGAGAAATAGGGAAGACAAGCATGGCGGTGCAGAGACTGGAGTTGCTGAGGCTGAGATGACTCAATTTCCCTCGACTCGATGGCTATGCTGATTCCATCACAGCAGATCGCTCTGAAGCCAAACCTTCACCCCAGATTACCTCCGGAGCCACCCAGGCGATACACACTCTATGTGACACTCAGATTTGTAAAGCTGATGGTGTCTCTGTCACTCCACTTCCTTCCTGGTTTTACTACTTTGGCTACATATGCATGCTGATTCCAGCCTCTCATTATACGGTAAGTGTCTATAGACTGTTTTCTCATTCTCTTAAAAAAACACTTCACCAAAAAACGCTGATGAAGTTTGTTGAAAATTCTCCTCGTGTTCTGTGGAAAACAGCTTATGGGTTTGGAAAAACATGAAGCCACGTAAATAAATAAATAAATAAAATTTAAATTTAGCATTTAACGTTTTTCTAGTTCTAGCTTGTTGTACCTTCTATTCCCCTACATTAGCCTCCCTACCTACTATATAATTCTCTGGATCTGTATCTTCCATTTGCTATCTCATCCTGTTTCATTGTTTTTTATTTTATTCGTTGTTGTTTCATTGTTTACATTTCCCCTTTTATCTCAAAGCTCTCTGCCACAGTCGTTGTTTGGCTGTCTAATTTATTCATCTGCTCATTCATTAATTCAACGAGCTGTCTCATCTCCCCCTGTCTTACTCACTCTCTCTCCTCTTTCTCCTGGCTCATACGCTCTCTGAGCTCCTCCAGTTTGTGCTCCATCTCTTTGGTCTGCTGGTCAAGCTGCACAGTTTCCATGCGGAGTTCCCGAAGGTTCCTGCAGAAAGAAAACACAAATATCACGTAGTTATTTAGAACCAGGTACTTTACCAAATACACTGCATGTCCGAACGGCCACGCCCCACAGGTGCTTGTTCAACACTGCATTTCAAAATCATTGGTCCTCCATTTACTGCTTTTAAAAGGTCATCTAGAACAGAAAATGTACATTACATTGTAATAAAATTGTCTAAGGCGATTTCCAGGCAGCACGCATGATTTTAGGCATTTGTAGGGGGTGTATGCTTAATTGTGACCCTGTTTCTATAGCTCAGTTGATAGAGCATTTTGTTAGCAGCACAACATGTTGTGGATTTGATTCCCAGGGAGCACGTGTACTGAAAAAATGTATAACTTGAATGTACTTTAGGTCGCCTTGAATAAAAGCGTCTGCTAAATGCATAAATGTACATGTAAATTGTATGCACTTGTAGGGCTGTATGCTTAATTTTATGCACTTGTAAGGGTGTATGCTTAATTTTATGCACTTGTAGGACTGTATGCTAAATTTTATGCACTGGTAGGGTCGTATGTCTAATTTTATGCTAGCAATGGATGTAGCTGAAATAGCTAAACCCTGGCCATGCAGTGCACTAATCATTAATGATTCATTGAGTTAATAAACACTGTTTTAATTTACTTTGGCAATAAAACACAGAAATAAATGTACTTAGATAAACCTACAAGACCCTGATTGACAATTTTATCTGCGTTACTACAGAATGCTCTAAACATTTGGAATTCCTTTATTTGCAAAGACTACATCTAACTTGCTAATAATGTGAAAAATGCGAAGCGTGAAACGAAACCCAAGGGAAGCGACTGTGCAAACCTGACATTTAACTTCATTGACTTTGGCTTGCTGGTAAGTACCACAAAGTTGTTTAAATTCATGGTGCTCTCTGGTCGGACTGTAGGCTTCACTGGCTGTAATCTCCACTCAAGTGTCCTGAGAAATAGAGTTGTGAGTGACAATCACGCAACACACAGTGGGACGTATGTAATATTATGCGTCTGCAAAGAGGCCAATGAAATGATTAAAGTCAATCAGCGCATGCAATTGAGCAAGTCGCCTGCTAACAGTTTTAGGCTGTAAGAACGTTTCCCTAACGTTTCCATTAAGTAACCAAAACGTTAAAATGTTATTTTGAACATTCTAAAAGATTTCATGTCCAGGTTTTTTCAATGTCCAGGTTTTTGAATGTTGTATTACCGTTCTTAAAACGTTCCCCGTTAGCTAGGTCTTACCAACAAATTAAAAGTTGTGGTTAACTGAAGTACAGACAGTATTACATAGTGTTGAATGTTTGTCATACTTATATATCGTTAGGATTAAAGAACAACAGACGACAGATTGACAGCTTCTAAATATATTCTCATTAATTTTGTTGCCTGCACATTTGGACATTAGCATTAGTCTAAGAGCTAGTCAAAACAAAGTGCAGCGCATTTTTAAACGTGCTATTTTGAAATTCAATAAACGTGTTAAAATGCCAGAGCTAAACATAATTAACCAACAATGCTTCATCAAAATGTCGAAATGTCAGAGGGTTTTAAAGAACTGAGCTCTGCTGTCACTTACTTGAACCCGGACCGCCGCTTCTGGAAGCTGTGTACGTCTGTCGCTATGGAAACTCGTCCTCTCGCGAGAATTGACGTGGGACTGTTGGGGACCACAGGTGGATACGAGCGAAGCATATACAGAAACTTATATATTTCAGCATTCAGACCACAAATTTGTTCAAAACCCGATGATCCATGTTTGTGACCTGGACATTGTGCAGAATCTTAAATACTTAAATATATATATGAACACGTTTTATATGAATTTGCCTAATATGCATACATTTCATATTTAATTCCTCCAGACGTGAATGTATTTGCGTATCATTATACAGTTAAGGTCTTTTCAGCAGCGTGAGCTGACATTGGGGGAGGGGTTGTTGAAAAGTTTCCTCAGGGAAAATAAATGGCAGAGTTTTACTGTTTTCTTTGTGTTTGGCAACTCACGTCTGCTAATGAAATCCTGACGTACATCAAGTGCCCTGTGGTTTTGTGACACACAGGAACGAGACCTCTGGTGCTCCTGTAATTACGGACAGCTTGATTTCCCTAATTAAAATTATTTCAGCACTAAAATCAAATTTCATGTGGATGCTTTGATTGCAGTCATAAGATCCTTCATTAAAGCGCCACCACCGTATGTCAATTAGTCGGCAAAAATTAGTCTTCTGCTTTGTTTTCACAAGAGTTGTGTGTCAGCCTGTTAAACAGTATTATTTTTGTGTCTCTTCCTTTTCAAAAACCGTTTAAATGTATCAATATATATTCAAAAATTCTGCATCTGTGTTTTAGGTCAGCATATAACAAGCACATATCAGACGCAAGCGATAAACTAGTGCTGATTTTACATCTCTTGTATCACTCCGCACTCTTATGATATAATAATTTCATCTCTAATCAATATGTAATGTCCCTTTATTTCGCTGGTAACTAGCCAAGTTAAATAATGTCCAGTTAGCTGCTCGTTAGCTGGGTAATGAGAACTCTGACATAAAGTGTGTATGTACTAATGCATGTGTCCCTAAGCTAAGAGCCACACAGTCTGTGTCTGCCATTACAATACAGCCGATACTCATCAGTATTCGGCTGGAGTTTAAACTTTCAGATCTCTGCCTCTCCCTTTTCCCTGCCTCTCTCTGTACCCAGACTAAAGTGGATGGGAAGAGGACCGCTGGCCTCCCTGTCTCTCCGATCCGCAGATGAAAGCTGATGGTAGATTCTGTTCCCTCTACCTGAGACTCACCTGCTGGCATGAGACTGACCGCACAGGATGACCGAATACACTGTGACCCACAAATGGATCTCGTTCTGTAGTACAATATGCACAACACTTACAGTTAAATATATATTAAGTGAATCTTACAAAAACACGTCAACATGATGTTTTCCAAATTCGAATTACCATAATGTACCAGATTATCTGTTTTCTGTCTTTTGGTGAATGTTATTATTCTCAGTACGAACACAACACAAATCTTAATTCAATGCTTAATTGTTTATTATGAGATCAACATTAATTAATAGCAATACCATTATGTTGCTAAAGAAACAGTTGTGGCTTTCTGGTTAAAGAGTGGGGCTTGTAACCAGAAATTCGCTTATTTGATTCCCAGTACCAGCAGGAAACAACTTACCCCCAGTTTCTCTCTGATCCTCCGGGTGCGTGTTCACAGTTTTTAGTGTGTGTTCACTACTCACTACTTCACTGTGTGTGCACTAACTGGATGGGTTAAATGCAGAGTCAAATCTCCCCCATCCTTAACTTTGGCACTGGCTCCAGCAAGACAGTCAGACCAGAAACAGCATACAAATGAGCTGGACATCAGCATCACCCAAAGAGAGAGAGACAGATTAAAAGTCCAGAGGTCATGTGGTGTAACAGTGACAGATGAGGGCTAAAATATGCCGCATGTGTTGAAATGTCAGGGCTATTTAATCCATTATGGTGCTCGATCACAGCGGCTGATTCAAATGTCATTAGTTAACACTTGCTTTCATATTGGACGACCGAGTTTAAAATATTGTGAAATCCTCCGAGCTGTGACCAGAGGGCGTTTAACAATTTAAAATCATTAGTCTGACTTGGCAGCGACGCACCATAGTAACAATACGTTCTATTTCTCAGAATTTACACACGTGTCCTGCAAAGTTACATCTGTTATTCGTGTATGTAAAAGAGCACCGGGTCTTGACACAGTCGGCTGCTCTAATTACTGTTTTTATTATAAAACAGGATCATTTAAAGCTCTCCCCACTGAAGAACTAATAGCTACCTCAAGGTGGTTTACTGGTATAGCTTGTACCTAAGCCTGGCCAAGCTGGGGTTTGATTGGTTTAGCTGGTTAGATGAAACCCTTCTTTAAAATGAACAACAGCACCTTGGCGACCATCTGAGACCAGCAAAGCATGTTAAGCCATTTAAGCCATTTGTTTCTCATCAGGGCTGTTCCAAATCCTGTTGTGCCGCCTACCTCGATAGCAATTTAAGGCATCATAAACCATGCCGCAGATGCAATGGCCAAAATCTAAGGAAGCATCACATAAATATGTCATGGGAGTTTTGGAACACTGCTTACAGTTGGCCATGTGACTATGATGCTTATAAAGTGCAAACAGACCTTGTAATAGATGTATTGGTGGCAACATGACAGGTCAGTTTGACAAGTCAGTTCCTCCCAGTCAGCATTTCTCACCCTTTACGAGCCACTTTTACGCCCCCAGCAAGGAGAGGTTGTGAGGTCACAGAAGTCTGAGGGCAAAGATCAGATTGTCAGATGTGTCCATCCTGGAACAGTCAGAGATTAACGTGATATAAGAGCAAAAAAATCATGTAGTGATGACCTCTTCACTTCAGGGATAAAAATGGAATAAATGACCTTTTCACTTGCAAACAGACACTCTTTCTGACAGCAGGATTTCCAAAAGTCACCATTGTTAGTGAGCGAGAGAGAGTGAGCTATATGGGCTTAGAGAGATAAGCATGCTTTGAGAGACTGACTATGGTGGAGTGAGAGATTATGTTGAGAAATACGAAGCTGATGGAAATCAGACAGGCGTGAAAGTTCCTCTGATCGTGGTCTGGCAGCCGGCAGCCCGCTGAACTCCACAAAGCTACAGGCCTGAGCCAAACCAAACCCTGTGCAGACCCAGCTAACAAGGAACATCCTCAGAACACTGGCTAACGTTCTCTCAAAGTTCTCTCAAAGTTCTTTCAGTTTTAAAAAAA
>JAZGTJ010008053.1:0-21689 GCA_036877575.1 Botia almorhae | reverse complement strand
CCTACTGCCTTATGCACACCTACTGCCTTATGCACACCTACTGCCTTATGCACACCTACTGCCTTATGCACACCTACTGCCTTATGCACACCTACTGCCTTATACACACCTATTGCCTTATACACACCTATTGCCTTATACACACCTACTGCCTTATACACACCTACTGCCTTATACACACCTACTGCCTTATACACACTTTGTGTAGGCAGGAATCAACAGATAAGCCATTGGTCAACAGAAAGCATATCATCTCCTGTTGTGTGTGTGTGTGTGTCTACTGTCCACACTTGTGTGTGTGTGTGTGTGTGTGTGTGTGTCTACTGTCGTCACCTGGTATATGTGTGGGTGTCAACTGTACACACCAAGAGGGCTTGACAACACACTTTCCGTCATTTATTAAATGCTATTTTACAGGAAGTCATCTCTTCTCAAAATCAGAGAGATAAAGATATCCATACTGTCATGTACATATGTGTCCCTCCATACTTGTAATATAAAGGTGTGGGTAAACACGCTACACAGTGTAGGTACACATACATCCTCCCTTTGGGACAGAGCAGCAGAGAGATGCTGTGTCTGTTTGGGTAGGGAGGCAGAGAGATGCTCTAATGTGTTTGACTGTATTGCTGCAGATCCAGCACTTACTGTGGACACTGTACAGAGCTACATCCAACACATTTACTATAGAGTTGTGAACACACACACACACACACACACACACACACACACAAATCACATACACCGTACAGGTGCAACACTGTAACTGTGTGTGTGTGTGTGTGCAATGGATCCCTCTAATGGTCATTCAGTGAGAGACCTGGTCTGTTTTAGCTGGTTTGATTGATAACATGGCTATGAGGTCATATAATGAGCTTGTGGTAGATGAATTTTCTTGAGAAATGTCAGTTTGTGTTTACGTCCTGTCTGTAAACAGAAAGATGATGATTCAGCTACCAGGTCACACGTGTAGGTGCTGGACACAAGCGCTTGTGGCTTGTTCTTACAGCATTTGTTTATCATTTAATCTTGTCACATTCTTGTCACATAATCCACATTCTAAAAATAATAACAAACCACGTGCAATTTTATGTTTCAAACAGAGATGGCAATAGAGAGGCAAAAGGTACAGATTGCAGCTTTCATAGGGGAAAAATTCACCACAAAGTGTCTTATGTGAAATTTCAGTTTACGTTTTTTTTATGATGTCATACAAATGACACAAGACCTTACGGAATTCAGTTACTTAGAGCCTTTCTATGAGTGTATGCATATTTAATGCAACATGGAAGAACAGAACTGTAATAATATTCTTCACTAAAGATTTTCTGTCGTTTATAATGTGTGTGTCTCTTAGGTTTGAGGAGCCACTGGCTTATATGTTGACGGCATGCAGACGGACAGTCAGAGAGCAGCTGGACGCTCTGCAGCAGAGGCGAGTGAACCAGGCTCGCATTCCCCAGCATGCACCTGGGCCCGGTGTGCTTCTGGTGCAGCCTAGCTGTCCTCTGGTGGTCACGCCAATGCAAAAAGTACAGCTGCAGCAGCAAATACAGCAGGTTAGAATCAGATTCAGCCCCTTGACAAGCCAAAATAATTTAAACCGTATGATCAGTTTAGCTTTTAACAAGCACATTTTTTTATGAATAACAAGGAATCTACCGCAGGTCTGAGCTGTCATTTACCAACATACTGTGGTTTTCTGACTGATGAGTGTTATTCATTAACACATGAAACTGTTGTGATTAAAGCTTTGTGTGGGGCAGCTCTGTATGCGACTGATTTTAAGATGTAATCTTTACAGAAGTTTAACTTTATTCTTTTATTCCTGTAGCATGTCCAGTTATTGACACAGGCTAATATGCTTTGCACCCCAGTGGAGGCACTACAGAGTGAAGCTCAAACCACCAAGCATTTTCTGGTAAGGACATTGTAGATTGAATGCTAGATAAACAAACATAGCTGTTCATTGTTGCATATGGAACTGCATGAGGCAGGGTAAGTTAATAGGGTGTCCTACTGTGCCTGTCAAACTATGTATTTGCACATCTCTGTGTGCTACTAAAGGAGGCATGGCTTTGGAAATTGGTGGTGGTCTGGATCTCATGCTTTAAAAGCTAGGTTGCTATTGCTAGCCTCTTCGAAATTGCCTACCCTACCTTTAAAGATAAAATGTTCCCTAAACATGTCAAACCAAAATTTTAAACGCCAACTTAAATGGTACGTAACCCTTATTGCTTAAGTTAGACAACTGTGCTAAAACAAGCATTTACCCACGCAGAGGAATTTGTCATTAATTCATTCACAAGCGATGCTGCTTAAGTCATCGTCGCAATGGTACTGTAACTGTATTCTGTCCTGCGTTGACAGGCGGAGTTGCTGTCATTTGCGGAGAGAGCCGAGCAGGGGAGAGCAGCCGTTGAGCCGTGTTTCAGAAGCACATTCCGGGTGTGTAACTTACAGCCGTCCCTCAGCCTGCTGGAGGAGATTAAACAGTGTCCTTTCCCTCTTTATCTCCCTCCCAAACCCATACGCCATCACACAGGTCAGGCAGCTCATACATAAATCACATGACACAGAAGAAGCACATGCATGGGTTGTGTATATCTGACAGTAGTATACGTTCTGTGCTTCTGCAGCCCGTTCGTACCCGTTTCTCCCCGCTGGTCTGGCGTGGCTGTTTGCCACACGTTCTGTGTTCCTGTACCCAGAGCTTTTGCCCCACTGCAGTCTAGATCCAGCCCTGCAGCCTCCACGTGGCAAACATTATTATACCAAAGCAGAGGACAGGTACCTATTACCCATCAGTCACCACCATTCTTCATTATACAAACATCAGAGAACCCTCAATTGCTCTTATGGTTATGTAGACTTTGGGCTTTGCGCTGAGTAGAATCACTGTTTAATACAACTGACTTCACATTAAGAACACTTCATGAAGCATACTGAGTCATACTTACAGCCAGGTTTCTCCATCTTGTTCTCCCTCTCTTTCTCTCTCTCCCTCTCTCTCTCTCTCTGTCTCTTTCTCTGTTTCTCCTTGTCTTTCTGTCTCTTTGTAGTCTGATAGTCTTGGGGTTAAAGCACTTTGCACAAACAGAGTTTCCTTATCATCTGATGAGTCAGTATCTGATCCGGACCAAGACTCGCGAGCAGCTGCGTGTGCGTGTGAAGGACATGGCATCCAACAGATCTGGTCACAACATATTCAAGGTGATTGACAGAACAGTCTGTTTGACTAATACACACTGCTTATGAAATTCATAATGACATATCTCCAATATCATATACAGGCATTCATATGTTAGCCATGGATTCATATGTAATGTTTCTGCATTTCCTAGTTTTACTTTCAGAACCATACGATTCCTCCTCTGCCGGTCACAAGCAGCCCTGTATTGCCTGGAGAGGAGCGCCCTCCTGTGGAGAGAGAATATAACATCCTGCCCAACTGGTTACGGGTATTACATCCCCCAACACATACACCCCAAATCTCATATGGGTTTTGAACAACCTGTCTGAGCTGAAAATGTAATTAAAATCTTTTAAAATTATATCCTAATGTCAAACATAATCATGACGTCTTGAATTTGTCTTTACAGAAAAGCTTACCGAGCATCTATAGGGCAGCATGTCAGACTGATGGAGAGGTCACCTCAACCACCAAAACTAAATTTGTCTTCCCAAGAGGAACACAATACCCACAATTCCTCCCTAAAGGTGTCCATCTGCGTCTGCACCCCGCATGGAATATAAGTCGCCCTTCACTACCCAAACGTCGTCCTCTGCATGGTTTCTCCTGTCCTGCTCTCATGCCATTGGCTAAAGCTCCTCCCTGTCCCACAGGTGCAGGCAGTTTAATGCCTAGTGTCTCGACACCATTGCCAACTCATGGTGTGATTTTATTGGCCCAAACATCTAGCGCTCCAGTAAACGGGATCATCCCATTGGTTAATCCTCCTCTAACACCTGCCCATGGGACGGTGCCACTGAGCCCCTCTTGTCCTATTAACTTTCAGTATGTTACACCAGAATTGGGGTCTGGTGTTCCAGTGCACCCTCCCGCCAGTTTACCCCCCACTGTAGTTCAGATGCCCTCTTCTGCAGATGTTGACAATTCTCTGCTTACCAGCGCGACGGTTAGGATGCGTGGTGTGCAACGAGCACAACAGATATCCGGTGCTTGCAAGAAACGGACCATTCCTAGGAAACTTGCTCCCTTGAAACCAGCACCCCAGCTTCCCCAGATAGCACCCAGGCCCTCCGCAATCGTGAGCAATTTGTGCAACTCTGTTGTTGTTATGGAACAGGCGATAGCTTTGAATGTCACTCAGACCAATGAAAATGCTCCTTATCTGGCTTCACAGAGATTGGACTGCGTCCCTTCCTGCGCCCCTTCTCCCCACGACCTTGTCATTCAACTGGTTCCTGAAACACAGGGAAGTCAGTCTCTGGTCTCAAACTCTATAAGTCCCTCCATTGCAAAAGCAACGCAGGCACCAGAATATAACCTTTTGCAAACCACTCCTGTTCAGAATAATGTTGAAAATGGTCAAACCATCCTAAGTCACAATTCTAAGTCACATTCTCTCCACAGCAACATTCCATCGACCACCTCCCAAATCTTCTCACCTCTGACAGGCCCACCAGCAGATAGCTCCCAGTATGTGCTGGTTCGGACTGTTTCACATACAGGAGTGCCACAGTTCTTGCTTCTGCCCAAAGACTCATTCGTTGTAAACCAACCTATCGCACTTTCTACTGAATGCGCACCAGTGGGTGTCTCAGTGGAGCCACAACAGCAGATTCATACTGGTTCCATTGTGCTCAATAACACAGAGAGAACTGATGTACCTTTAAATATAACACCCGGACCATCTTTGCCAATCAGGGTAGAGGATGCTGGAGAAGAGAAGGAAAGGGATAAGGGTGTAGAAGCAGAAATGACTGGTGAGCGATGGGAAGAGGAAATGGCAGGTGCTCTGTTTGGCAGTCCTCTCCTGTCGCTCTCAGAGTCCTCCTCCAGCCCTGAGTCCAGTTTGACCAGCACGGATGCCAGTATGGACACTGATGCTGACGCTTCAGTGAGGGTTGAGGTGGACGCTGGAGATAGTGGAGATGGTCATATGTCTGATAGTGGGAAACAGAAGCAGGATGGTGGAATATCTGACTGTGGCAGACAGGAAGCGGCAAGAGTGCGCACACACAGCACAGGGGATGGGAAGGATCAACAGTCCAATGGAGGAGAGAAGCTGAACAATGGGAGCGAGGGGAATAGGGAGGAGGGACAGGGAGAGAGAGATGGAGAGCGTGATAGAGATAAAGACGAAGAGAACAATGGAGAAGGAGAAAGTGGTGGAAAGAGGGATGGGGATGGAGGTGAAGATAAAGGACGAGAAGATAAGGATGGAGATGGAGAGAAAGATGGAGATGGAGAGCGTGACGAGGAGGAAGAGGATTTTGATGACCTCACACAGGACGAAGATGAGGAGGAAGTGATGTCATCAGCATCAGAGGAATCTGTTCTTTCTGTTCCGGAACTTCAGGTTTGTGTAACACGTTTGTCTCTTCAGAATCTGTGATGCTAGCCAGGCAAAACGTAAAAACTACCAGTTTTTACATTTAATCATGTAGTCTCATAACTTCATTTGTGCTATTTCACATTTGTATTTGTTTATTTGTCTTGTTGACTTTACTGTTCTAAAACATGAAAATCAGTGAAAACGAAGAATGAATGTATCAAAACTCTTGACACAAGACTGGAATCATGTATTATATTATAAATATTATATTATCAAAATCTTTTAGCTCCAGTTCATATATATTCTCATCTCTAGTAGCTACATGATGATCTGTGGTATGTGTCCTGTCTCTAGGAGACAATGGAGAAGTTGACCTGGTTGGCATCAGAGAGGAGACTGTGCCGCGAGGGAGACTCAGAGGAGGACAATTCCCCAACATCTCCGACATCCCCCACCTCTCCAAACTCCCAGAACTCCCCTGCATCCCAGAATTCACAAGAGGAGAACTCAGAGGATGAGGAGGATGGGCCGATGAAGGGTGATGATATGGAAGCAGGAGAGGGGGAAGGTGGAAAACTTCCGGAGGGTGATGCACCTGCAGGCGAGGACCCCCCACAAACCAGCGGGAGAGGAGGAGGGCGTGGCAGAGGTCAGCATGTCGCTGTTCCCACCTTAAGTCATCTTTTTAAGTAATGGCAAATTCAAAATGGAATCGGTTCTGATGCCTTGATTATCAATGTAAAATGTTCTCTGATTTTATGTTTAATTATGTCTCTTGTTTTCTTTAGGCCGTGGCCGCCCTCCCCCTCGTAGTCTGAAGCGTGTTAGGCGTCAGGAACGAGGCAGCAAAGACGCCTCAAAGCTTCTCCTGCTGTATGATGACCACATCCTGGACAATGATCCAATGAGAGAAAGCAAAGACATGGCCTTCGCCCAGGCTTATCTCAACCGGGTCAGACTGCTAGCTTCCCTCACTTCATTGTATTGCTGATGTAGTATCAAAAAAGCTGTATCAAACTTTAGTGATCTTGAGCTGCTGACTGACAGCTATAACTTTGTAGGTGCGTGAGGCCCTGCAAGATGTTCCCGGTAAGGTGGAGGAGTTTTTAGGGCTGCTGTATGAGTTCGACCAGGCAGGAGACAGCCATAGTGTTGTAGAGCTCTTCTCCCAGCTGAAACCTTTACTTAGAGACTGGCCTGACCTCCTCAAGGACTTTGCTGCCTTCCTTCTGCCTGAACAAGCGCTTGAGTGTGGACTGGTACGGAAACATTTTATTGACAAAAATATATAACAATCGTTCGGTTAACGCATATTAAACTTCTATTTTCGACAAAAAAAACAAACAGTTAAACAAAGTTCTCAATGCTTTATGTCCTCCATCTTTCTGTCTGTCCCCAGTTTGAGGAGCAGCAGGCCTTTGAAAGGAGTCGGCGGTTCCTGCGTCAGTTGGAGATCAGTTTCGGGGAGAATCCTTCTCATTATCAGAAGATCGTGAGGGCACTGCAGAGTGGAACTGCTCTTAGTCCTGCTGGCCTTGAGGAGGTATGAGTGGATGAATTAAAGAGAGGGAATTTCTGCACTTTCCTATTGCTAATGAACAACAACACTGAACCAGTGAATTTGAACCGCTCAATGTAAATTGAATTTAATTTTATTTATAAGTCTGTCACTTGTTAGATCGGTAAGCAAGCACGTGCTACAGGGTTCTGGTACTAAACCACTGCTCTTTGAACTCAGCTCAAAGCCCAGATGGCCACCCTTCTTAAGGGCCACACCCACCTGCAAGGAGAATTCTGGATGTTTTTTGATGAGATGCGTCCACCCCCAGCGCGTCCGGGCCAATTTGAAGAGGCAGTGTGGCCAGAGGATGTGGGAACCGGGACTGATGGAGAAGGAGGCATGAGTGTGGGTTCTGGAGGAGGAGTATGGGAGGGATTTGAGGAGGTCACGCTCCCTGATCTGGAGGAGGATGAGGAGGCGCACAAGATTCGACAGATCAGCAGCAGGAGCAGGAGACGAAAGGAAATGCACACACATGGCAACTATAAGGTGATGATGTTCATTCAGGAGGAGTTTTTTATGTAGTTGTTCATTTCGTGAGTATGTTCTGATCCTTTGACTATATAACGGAAAGAATAACTAAAGCGTATGTCATCAGCAGGACTGTGATTGGCCAGAAAAATATTGCACGTGTCCCTGTCACGATCCCACCCATGAAACCAAACATCGCAGACATAAGAGAAAAAGATGCTTGCGTTGCCATAGCAACAAGGTGCCCTTTCGTTCTGCGATTAATACTTGTTTGGTGTAACCTTTCTTGTTCTATTGTGGAGGATGTTTGGATACTGGTTAATGGTTGTTTTTTTCTACAGGCTGCCAGTGACTCAAAAGTGTTGAAGAGTCGTGATACAGCTTTTCCGTCTGCGGACACTCTGTCTGAGAGAGGAGAGGAGGAGAAGGAAGATGAAAAAGGATCACGTGAGGATGGAGAAACAGAGAAGGAAGTTAAAGACGAGTCTGGCAGCGCAGCAAACAGTCCACGTCATGGTAAATCCATGTCAACACATTCATTTTTAATTTCTCTCGTTGTCTCCCAACTGTTTTCCAAATAAATATGAGGTTCTTGCCATGCAGATGGTGATGAGGTTGTGTCAGAGGGAGGTGAGAGAAACTCCTCCCCTATCCCAGAGGAGCAGGAGAAACAGAATGAGGAAGATGAGGAGAAACCAGAAGACCAACATTGCACGACTCCACAGAGACGTAGTAGCGATGAAGAAGTTTCAGCTGAAACGGGAGAGAGAGATTCCACTCAGCAGAGCACGCTCAGTCCTGCCTTAGACACACCTGTCTGTGCCAAAAACATCTCCCTCACGGCCAGTGGAGAGAGAGTCGTCCTCTGGACCAGGTGAGCACAGCTGGAGATTACAAGCCTTCAGTGCAAAAATCAAACAATACCATGTAAACACTGGCCTGTTGTGTCTGAAATCTGTGAATGTAGTTTATTTGACACTAGCATTTGTGCTAATCCATGACCTGGCTCTTATTTACTGTGTGGTTCATAGGGAGGCTGATCGAGTGATCCTTACTGCCTGTCAACAGCAAGGAGCCAATCAGAGCACTTTTCAGGCCGTGTCAGAGCAGCTTGGCAACAAAACGGCCAATGAGGTACCTGAATTATGATACCGTCCAGTGTCAGTTTCTACCGCACTGATCTCTGATCCATGAAAAGCAATTTCAGCATTTCTGAGCAAAAACATTTTTTTTATTTTATCTGTGCCTTGTCAGGTTTCAAGGAGATTTCGGGACCTGATGCGCCTGTTCCATACGTCAGCTTGTCAGGCGAGCTCGGAGGATGAAGCCACCGAGCAGCAGTCAGCCACTGATGAAGAACAGGACTGAGCCTGGCAGTCAAAGAACTGATCGAAGATCAGTCTTTTGTACATCCGTATGAATAGTTGTTATTGTGGGTGGTAATCTGTCTAAAATGCTACAAATGCATATAAACCCCCGTGTTTTGCACAGGCACCTGCCAAGAAGTATTTTACACACAGAGATCGAGAGTCTGAGGTCTCTAACTCACGAAGAACAAATTTATAAAGTATAAATGCAGAGCACAAAATGAAAAAATAGCAAAAAGACATTGTTCATTGTAGAGCACCAGCCGGTAGATTTTCTCAATAACTCTTAGCGACAGATAATTCTATATTCTGTGAATATATGAACAGAGGCGACATGTATAGTATTTTTATATCAGGGTGGTTTTGTTTTTATTTCGCTTCAGATGCTAGTTCTGTAAAAAAGGCACAAGGGAACTCTGGAGGACTACGAATAAAATGATTATTTATATAGAGCTTCGTGTTAGACTGAATTCTTATAAAATATTTGCATTGTGTCAAAGAAAACGAAGCGGAATGGGAATTTCATTGTAAATGGGTTCTTTTGTTACTTGATGTATTTTAGTTAAAGCAGATAGAGGCATTATTAAACACGTTTGCATTTTAGTTTCGCAACAGTAAGTTTATAATAATTTATAATGTGAGCTGTCACATCCAATTTTATGGGAAATGTTCCCATAAAAGATTTGGTCGCTTAATTGCATGTTTGGGTACTGTCGATGGCGCAGCATCTGTAGCTTGTTCTGAAAGCAGCTGTTTAGAATTTTAACTGGTCATGCACTTTAAGAAAATAATTTGCAAGTACTCTGTGATTTTATGTCAAACAGAGGCAAAAGTAACTAATTGCAGCTAACAAAAACTGCTATGGTCTAAGACCTTGTTGACACGTTTTCTCAATTGTTTTGTACATGGGGAGCCAGACATGGTCTCACCATAAGTGCCAACTGGCTTGTCTGGAGCAGCAGGAGCAAGAGTTTTATTGGAGCAAGAGAACAAGTATAGCAAAAAGAACCAACCTGCGGGGACATCTGCAAACTCTGATCACAAGCCAGAGGTTACAGGGAAAACAAAAACGCAAGAAATCATAGTAGGAACCCTCAGAGAAAGAGACGTGTAATGGTAATGATGTTGAGGACGACAAACCCCAAAACAATAAAGACGTATAGTCATTTGTGTCTGTAAACGATGGGACATAATCGTAAATGAGGGGTCCACACACAACCATACCAAGAATCAAATGAAGCATGTTCACACCTGCCAATAAATAAAAAAATCCCCAAGAGGGAGAAAAAGAAGAAGAGGCAGTCAGAGATGGTTCCTGTGTTACAGGACATGACAGACATGATCAGTGAAGATTCCACACACAGCCTCAGCACAGAGTATTAAGCATCAGCAAACATCTGACAAAATTAAATTTTCCATGGACTGCCATAAAACATCTCCATTCACAGCTGTGGAGGACTCCACTAGTGTAGTAATGAGGCCACTAACACAGTTTAGAATATGGACATGGAAATAGGACAAAAGAAAACAGAACAACAATGGATGAGAAGGATATGGTAGAACAAGTGACTGTGAGTTTGATGAGCCTGTGCCATGAAAAAACATTGAAAACAAAGAATTAACATTGCTGTTAGTCAGTGTAGGAAAGTGGGGTGCTCGAATAAAATTCTTGAGTAACTTCTGTATAAGACTGTTTGAAATCAGATGTTTGACAACCTTATTTATTCTGCCAAATATTTGATCTTTTAAACTTATTCTCAGAAATGACCAAATGAATTGAAACATTGTCAAAGGATGTTTCTTATTGGCCTTTTTGTAATATTCAAGGCACATTACAATAGTTATAATCACAATTAAAAAAATTGATAAATATAACAAACTCATTACCCATCACTAAAATGTTTATTCCATCACTTTAGAACTCATGGTCTGATTTAATGGTCTACCTAAAAGCCACATCCTCCAATCAGCTTATTCTTCTAGCAATGCACACAGATACATTGATACTTTTTTGATGTGAACTCGAAAAAGTAAAGCTTAATATAAAATCTGAATTTTTTTTAAAGCTGAACTTTAAAAACTGATCAACCATAAGAGGAAAAAACCCTAATTTTACAATAAAACTTTTTGAGTTGTCATGGCAATGCCTTATTCATGGTAAAGGGCTGTTGTGGTTTGTTTATGCTCTGAGGAATTTTGGCCATTTTAAAACTGTCATTTCACAAATCCATCTGTTCAACATTTGACATCGGGTTGCCTGCCAGCTTTTCACTGGATCTCTGCTGGTTATTGACAGAACACAGTGCTTGTTTGTTTCCCTTGGTCTGTATAGCCAGAATCTGCAAGCACAATATGAAAATATGAAATTTTGCTAAAATATGGTATTTCCAAGCGGCTTGGACAAAAAGCTTGTCATATTTGCTGCTAATGTACTGCTATAAAATAATTAAAAATAAATGACTCAATAATGGTAATCAAAAAGTTAAGAAAACCTTAGCATGAAATCTGCAGTATTTTTAGTATTTTTCTTTTGTCGTTATTTTGGTCTTACCCTCCATCAAGCTTAGCTCCACCGGTCCAGACCCAGGCCCCTGCTTGTCCTGAGAGGCCGATCCAGTACCCGTGATATTTGTCGTAAAAGAATTTGGTGTGCTGATTGACAAAATCCTGAATATAATAAAATAAACCACAATGCTATAATCATGGGAGTTCAGATTTTCTATTTACAGTTTTTGGAGATCCCACAAATGTTGCTTTTTGACAACATTTACATTCCAATATCTCAAACATTTGTGATACAGTTTAAAAAGATTGTGTTTACGTGTCTGTTTTTCGGACCTAGCGGAAGTGGTATAGAACAGATCATTCATTCTCCATGTAGAAACTAACAAATGGACATAATTTCTCTCTCAAAGTCTTATTAATAGGCTGACCTGTTCCTCCACACTGTCTATTATGGCCAGATGAGCGCTATAGGTCTTGCAGAATTCTTGACTCGTCAGCCATGTTTTCTGTGAATCTTTTAACTGAAAAAAATAGTAACAGCTGGAACCATTCTGAATCCAGTCTGTAGGACAGGGTTTACACCGGACCCCTGCAAAGGAAAATTGTGTATTCGAACATTCATTATTAAGTTCACACTAACTATGGAATACGAACAGATCCAGCAGAAAATCGTACCTTTCTCAGTTAAAAAACAGTACTGTTCTACAGAAAAAGTGCTTTGTTTCAGTATGTAGTCCAGGGTGCCATTCAGCTCTTCACCCTGTATTTTGAGTCTTTCTTGTTCTTTCTCCAGCACATCCTTGTGATTCAGTAATTGCTGGTTGAGTGTTCTTTCTTGATTGTACAGGGCCTGTATGGAGTGGTTTCATGCGGTTAGCACATGCTCTGAACTTGTCTAGGAGACGTGGAGATTTCTGTGTGGAGTGTGCTGAGAGTTGAGCACTCACCGAAATATTGTTGTAATCAGTCACATGATTGTAGTCTACAGAGAAATGAAACATAATGTAAGAATTTTTACATTTAGCAGACGCTTTTATCCAAAGCAACTTAGTTCAATTTAAGTTATACATTTTGACAGTACACATGCTCCCTGGGACTTGACACAACCTTTTACACAACACACACAATCACAATCACACAACCTCTTGTGCTGCCAACCCAATGCTCTAACCCCTGAGCTACAGAACGTTTACTCTAAAATGACGTTACATGTAAGATACTTTTCTGCCCACCATGCAGTAATTCCATCTTGTTATTCTAGCAGCTAGCTATGATGAGCTGAGAGCTAAACAGTACTTAGTCTTTGCACAATCATAAAATACACCACTGGCCCATTTTGACCTTAAATTAAATAATGCAACTCTTCTCTGACAGCATAACAATGTTATTTTCCAACTAGCAGTTTTCCAATACTGTTACACATCTGACTGTTTATGACACACTTAGAAACGTTTGTATTCTTTTGTCACAGGGCCCAGAGTGACACCCTGACTCCTGTTATATACATAAATGTAATGGGACAGTGTTTTTTTAATGATTCTTACTGAGAACGCTGACTGTTGTGAAGGCTGAGAGCAGAAGAACACAGAGCAGCCCCAGAAACACTGCGGCTCGTCTACATGATGGTGAGATCGGGGCGGATGCTGCGTTTTGTTAGCCGTACAAAAATGACAGAAAAGACAAATAAACATCCACATGTAACAAATTAAGACTTCAGCTAGGCAGCCAGATGTCTAAAAATGTTAGAATGTTCTTTTTAAATATGATTAAAAATTTCTGTATTTCAGCCTAAAACAGTTGTGGCAAAACTGAAATCTGTTTAGCTGCGCAACAGAATGCAAGAAAATTTCATTCTGAAAGTTATATTATTATGGTTTCACTCTCAATGTTAAAATTCATAATTCAGTACAGTGCATGCGTTTTTTTTTTGTAAGAGAAAACCAAATCCTCGCAAAGACCTTTAAAATTTAAATATTATTATGTCACCCATGACTAACCTGAGGACCTCTGAGAAACCTCTGAAGTAAAATCATTTCTCTTTACCTCTGCGTACAATACAGACTTCTCTGTTGTCCGTCAGTACAAAAGAAACACATAACAGGCAATCATTTATTTAAACACACCATATGTAAAGTGAAAACTGTTCCAACTATTGTATATAAACAGAGGAATGTAAATACCTAATGGTTAAACAACTGCTTACACAAATGTGGTTTTTGTTGAGTTTTTTAACCATTAAGCAAATAAAAAACAACCGCAATAAAAAAACATCTGAACTTACTATTAGTTTTATCAGATGTTCTGAAGGTGACTGTTGAATAGCACACCTCATCTTCCATGTTAACTGCTTCCCTCCACAGAGCACTGCTGAATTAAGACACAGTGATATTATAATCAAGTCAGTCAGACACTGTGCAGTAAAGTGTGTTCAAGTGTTGAAAACAGAAACTGGTCTGAAGGCAGAACGTGTTGCTTTACATATTATAGAACATGGTGTCACTTTCCGTATAGTTTATTACTTTATGATTTTAATCATGTATTATGTATGAACAATATTTTATAATGGTAAAAGTTCAGTGCTTTTACTCATTCTAAATGCAGAGTTTGAAAACAACAAAATGTAAAAAAACGTTTATTAAGTTTTTGTAGTAATTTAAAATAAGTACTCCAATACCACGTTAATTTTACATTAACAATAATGTTAATTAACATTAACATGTTTATTATAATGCAGTATCTGTTAATAGTTAATTGTTTTTTGTATTAGGCATTTTCTGGAGAGGCATGTCAACTGCAGTAGTAGAATAGTTCATAATAGTTTTCACTTTTTGGTTTAGATTATTAGTGAAAGAGGAAGGAAATATCAAATGAAGTCATTCAATATTGTTTCTGTGTCTATGTTCAGTTAAAAAAAGCACATTTCGTTTTTGTGGTTTGTAGTGACATTTTTAGTAAATGCAAAAGTGAGTTACCGGACTTGACTCACGTTGGTTACTAATCAGTACAACCAGACAACTTGTCAAACATCTCAAATCACAAATTTGCTGTTTTATCCTCATTTATGCAGGAGAATTAAAGCTATGATTGTATTTTGCTGTTTATTCCATTGACATACAATTAAAAATGTTATGTACTTCTAGAAAAGAACCAATAGTTATTTTTAAAGAAAGTGTGAAAATGAGATTTTTATTTGCAGGTTTACTTATTTGAAAGGTAGTCTAATGTAATGCAACCATCTTGCCACAAGAGAGAGCAACAGTGGCAGTAAATGCCAGAACAGAATGTAGAGAATAAGAATTATCAGCAATGCAAATATTGTAAACACTCACTGCTGAGGATTCACACTTAACACTTTCACAGACTTAAAGAACAGGAGTAACATACATTTGACACGTAGTTTGTCTTAATTATCTCAGATTGTCTCCATTCAATATGAGAGAGTTCCAGCAGAGGTAGAGTTAACCCCCCCAAAATTACATCACTGCTCTTCCAGTCTGTCTTTCCACCCCTCCTTTCTTATTCCTTCACCCTCCCCCTTTTCTCATTGTCTATGAAAGGAGTGTCTTTCTTCCCGCTGTCCATTTAGTCACTGGGCACTGGGACTGTGGGCCAGACCTCACCCCAAACCATTATAATCACTTATCAGCCACCCAGACAAAGACCAGTGTGTAAAGACCCACAGCCTCTGTGCGCAGATCTAGTGTGCCTTAGTTACCAATTACCACCACGATGGAGCTTCTGGGGGTCCGACAGCCCTTCGCCCTGTTTCAGGATGAAAAGCATCAGATGCTGGAGCTAAACCAGCGTCTTGAATCATACTTAGGTCGTGTGAAGCTTCTGGAGGAGGAGAACAAGCTACTACGAGAAGAGATCAACACACTCAAGAGGAGCAGAGAACCACCAGGTCAACGCAAAGCTCAAGAGGAGGCACTCAGTCAGACCAGGAGGATGAAGGAGAAAGCCTGGCGAGAGAAAGATGGAGTGGAAATGGAGGTGGAGAACCTGATGGAAGATAAAGAGATGTTGAACATTCAGAGGCAGAAAGAGAAGACTGCACAGGTCGAGGCTCAGAGAAGACTCGCAGAGAGCAAGAAGGAGCTGGAAGAGGAGCGGAGAGCTCAGATTTGGCTCAGAGAGAAGGTTGCCCAGTTTGAGAAAGACCTCTTGCTACAGATGCAAGTCCACCAGGAGAACATGGAAACTTTGCAGGCCTCTCTGAAACAGACAAAGCAGGTCCTGATGACCCCTCAGTCCAATCAAAGTACCAGCATCCCAGACCTGGAACAGGAGTATAGCCACAGAGCAGCTCAAGCTTGGAAGGAAGCAACCAACAACTATCAGAGACAGGTTGAACATCTGGAGGAAAGTTTAAACCAGGCCAAGACCAACATGGCAAGGATTCATCAGGAGAAAAGAGAAAGCCAGCATCAGCTTCAGCATCTGGCTAAGGAGCTGGAGAGCACTAAGATGAAGAGAGAGATGCTGGAGAAGCATGTGGTGCAACAGACGGAAGAACAAAGACAGGAGCTTCAGCATCTTCAGGTACAGCACAATGAACCATCTGCTGGTTTGGCATATGGCTTTATTGTGTGACTGTGATTGTGCTGTTTAACCAACTCAGTTTAACTTATGTAAGTGATAATAAGGGTCTCTGTATAAATATTAACAATAAAACACCTTTTGCACCTTTGGCTTGGCAAAGCTAAAATACATCTTCTAAACACAAAGCAGATCATCTATAGCTCTCAATTGTTGAAGGACAACTTTACACCAGTAAAACACCAGTTTAAGCTCCACAGATTCCAACATTCTTTCCATGTGAATGGTCTATTTAATTAATACAACACTTAATACAATACCACTAGATCAGTTTGCAGCAGACATTACTTAAACTCATTTAATCATAAGCATGTTCATAAGTTCATAAGCATGTCTCACACCTGTGCAGGCTCAAGTAGATGCTCTGGAGGTGGAGAAAGACACTCTGGGACAGGAGATAGACAGCCTGATGATGGACAGACAGAACCTGCTGCAGGTGAAGATGTCTCTTGGACTGGAGGTGGCCACGTACAGGTATCTGTCTATGTCCTTCGAAACAATTAATAATAATAATAATAATAATAATAATTTATTTGTATAGCACTTTTCATAAATGCAACTCAAAGTGCTTCACAGGCATGAAACAAACATATAAACATAAATATAAGATAATTAAAGCTTTAAGTAATTTTTTACAAATATAAGCAAATCTAAATAAAATATAAAAATAAAACAGTTACGTAAATACACAGAAGAAAGGAAATACAAGCAATCAAAGCATTGACAATAAGTCAAATAAAAACATGCAAATTGCACAAACTTCAAAATTGCACAATTGCACAGTTCCCATGTACTATTACATTGCACCATCATCATCATCAGATTTACATCACCGGCCATCCCTGATAAAATGCTGGAGGAAGGACTGTAGAATTTGTAGGAACTATTATGATCACGCATCAGTGACTCTAAAAAGTCTCAGCCACACCAAGAGGGGTAACTTTAGATCAGTCCGTCAGAATAGACGGAGGGGTGGGTAATTAATTCACTTACACCTTTTGGATTTATCTTATTTGATGCTGAGAACAAACCATTAGAATTCTGTCAAAAAAATCATCTGTTGCTCATTTCTCTGTATTCCCACAAGTATGCACGTACTGTTGCTTTCATTACATTTAAATGCTTAGTGAATACACAGTTGCGTTTTAAATATGTGTAGATAATAGACATTTAAACATATATGTTTTTGGACGCATTGTTATGTGTATACGGAAAACACAAAGGTTGTGGGTTCGATTCCCAGGGAGCACATGCACTGACAAAATGTATAACATGAATGAACTGTAAGTCGCTTTGGATAAAAGCGTCTGCCAAATGCGCAAATACTAAGCATATCCTAAAGCATTTAACAGAGAACAAACATATCTGTTTAATAAGAATATTGTTGGATGCATACTGTATTAAAACAGCGACTGAATTGTTATTGTTGCTTCCGCTGCATGGAACACACGCAGTTGACCGGATACCTGTTACACTAACAGTGTGTGTTCATGTGAAGTCCCGAGCTCTTGAAATTGTTTAATACTGTGCGCAGGAGTAAAGCATTTGATTCCAGACCGAATGCTACAGATGGGCTAACAATGACAAATCGTTGACATTCCATTTGCATAACAACAGAAGCAGGACCGGCTCTATTTCATCAGCCCAGCCCTTATGTTCAAGAATGCACTGTACCACTAACAGCCTCTCTGTTGTTTTATTTCAGAGCTTTACTGGACAGTGACGACCCGAGAATAAACAAACCAACAAGCAAGACTCACTCTACTTTTCTTTTAGGTAAAACCATTCAATTCAATTTTATTTCTATAGCGCTTTACTCAACGTGTATTGTAGCAAAGCAGCTTTATGGAAATGGAATTTTTTTGTACAAAAAAGGAAAAGAAAAAAGACTACATTTTATTTCCAATTTTTAAAATAATTTCCCACTAAACTAACTAAAGGTGAATAAGGCGAGAAACAGAAATTACCTACAGCCATTTTGACGAATTCATTTATCTAAACATGTAAAAATCTCATGCAAAAATGATAAGACACGTAAAATAATAAGACACATGAAACGTGCTGGACATGAAATATAATGCGTCATGAATTATTCAAACACACTGTACATACCATAGACTTCCATGGACAGAAAATGTATTTTCCATTTGAACTTAGATCCCTTTTATCATTGTGCCGGGCCAGTAAAATGATTAGCACTTAGCCACACTGTGTGCTGAGTGTGTGGTGAGGTTATCTATCTAATCCTGTAAAACTAGCTTCCTGTGCTAGTCCCATAGGTCACCATAGCAGATGGCTCCACTTTCCAGTAATGCAGACCTGGAGAAGCCTAATGAAGATCAATACATCTCCATTACTGTTCACTCACAGTTCAGAACCAGCATGTATTATGATAACTCCCCTGGGGGGCAGATCAAGGGTCTTTGTTCATGTTTTTTTTATAGTATTTCCATATATCTGAGTGGACTCATCTCTTACAGTGAGTCACATCAGTTCCAACAGAATGATAATGTTCATGAGGTTGGGATGCAGTAGTAACTTAAACGCTGTTACATTTTTCCTGTGAACTAAAACGTTAGGTACAAATAAGGTACAACCCTATTTTTAATTCAAATAACAGTATATTTCTGCTGTGAATTTGTGTTGAAGGTTCAGTTTGATTCAATGTTTTTAATTAAATTTGATGAAATTATTGTGAAAATATGAAAACAAGTAGATTTCATTTAGTAAGACAATGTTAGGTATGTTTATCAAGTAGGTTTTTTCCTGCCTGTTTCTTGCATGTGTGACAGAGTCTCTTGATTCTTGTTACAGATGCTCTCTCAAAGCCCACTGGGACCCCACCAACCTCAAAGACCTCTACTGCTTCCAGCCATTTCAGCAGTATTGTGTGTACAAGTCACAGATCAATCAGCTCTTCCCAACTTCTGCTGACCAATGCGACTCCAACATGGACTCCGACTCGAGGAACTCCACAGAAAACACCAACCAGAACCTCGGTGCTCAGAACATCAGCTCCTCTCAATACAGTGGCAGACAGTGTCACAGCAGAACCAGAACTCGCACAAGAACATACCGAGGTTCAGAAGGAGAGTGAGCCAAAACATTCTCAGATTCTTCAGCCTGTTCCATCTGAGACCAAAGAATACGCACTGATAAGTGAGCAACCAAGCAGCATCTTCCAAACTCCAGAAACAGAGAGCTGGGCTGGTCCATTTACAGAACCTGCGGGGGTTTCAGAGGAAGGTAAAGATGAAGACACTGAGGTGTCTGTGGAGATGGCTAGGATTTCACATGCTCCTAAGGTTGCTTGGGAAGGAAATAAAACTGAGGCAGAGGATGAAAAAGAAGATGCCTCTGAGATGGATGTAAGATCAGAGAACATTAGTGAAAGTCAGATCATTGGATATGAAGATGCAGAAGATGACACACCATTACCATCCACCCAGATGAGTGAAAACATCAATATACTAGCTTCACCAATGCAAGAGCCAGAATCTTTACACTCAGTGGATAATTTTGGCTATGAGGAAGAATCAATTGAAGATCTGATGAGGGTAGATGATCAGGACAATGTGAGCAATATAAGTGAGGACATGACAGAGCTAATGAACAGCGAAACCGAAGCAGCAATTGATTCAATCGTCAAATGGGACAGACAGGAAGACCATATAGAACAAAATGAGAAAAAAGTGATGAGCCCAAATGCTGAGGTTGAGGAACAGGGTGAAATCAGTATCGACAATGATATGGAGAAGAATGAAACAGAGCATGAGAATGTGACTGAAAGAGACAATAAAAAGATAGAAGAGATTAAGAAAGACATTGAGGGAAGCCTTCTTCAGACAGAAAGGCAAATCATAGATTCTCCCAAGAACCTTGACCACAAAGAGAGTTCAGAAGATAGAGTACCACCAGCTGAAACCTGTTGTCAGGCATTAAATGAAGACCGTCCTTTACCTGAGGAAGTTGAGGGAGAAGAAGAGAACCAAGATGATGAAGATGACTCCCCAAACATATCTGCCTCATGCAGAACTGACCCTGGAGAGTGTGACAGCTACACTCAGGAGAACACACTAGCAGATACTCGTCCCTTGATTCGTTATAAAAGTGACGAGGAAACAGACATGAAAGTACAAGCGTCACACTTTGGAGTCTGTGAGACCAGTGACAGTGAGGACGAGAAGGAAAGAATGGACGGAGGTCGGTTGGGTGAGAGCGTCTCCAAACGCTTCAACACGATGGAGGATCTCTCAGAAGAACCAGACATGGAAGTCATTGGAGAGATGATTACAGAAGAGATTGTTCAGACTGAAGAAGCACTAGATAAGGATAGAGAGAACATGATTATTCAAAGTGCACATGGTGGCTCCAAAGACCATGAAGGTTTGGTGGTAGATGGGGTGGACAAAGAAAGTGTAAGAACTGATCTTGAGGGAAACCAGAAGGAACAAAGTGAGGATGGTGTGAGAGATAAGGATCATGATCATAAGCAAAAGGAGAATTCAAAACTGAGTGAAGAGCCACAAATTCATCACACCGAGAAGCCCATCCAGGAAGAGGATGAAACAGTCAATTCATATGCTAGACAAGAAAACATCAACATACCATGTGTTGATCATCCATCCTCATTCCCATATGTGCCATTTCCTGAAACATCCCAGGAAGTACAAGCTCAGAGTTCTTATGAAGTTTCATCAACCATGTTCCAAAACAGCACTACAGTCAAAGAGCAGATCTTTCCAGAAGAAAAGGTCCAGAAAATTTCCCTGGACACCAACATGGATTTTGTGGAAGGTCCCTCATTGGAGAATGAGATAAACAGTCAGCTGGACAGCCATGTGCCCAACTCTGACCAGCAAGTGTGCAACAGTTCAGAAGATGAGTCTCCAAATGCCAGCCAGTATTTTCATAACCCAACCCCATTAGCAAAATCTTCTCCCAATGTCCAGACTATAACCTTGGGGGCTCAGTTTAGTAATGATGGAGTCTCCAAAGCTGATTCTGTGTCTAACAATGTGGCAGAACAAGTATTCAGTACAGACTTTATGGAGAACACAGAAGATCATAAAGCTTCTCAGATTGATGGCTGGGAGAATTCCAACACAGCTGCGGCAGAGTTCACATACACAAGTATGGATGGAGATTTAGGCCAACTTTCCTCAGAGCATGAGACTGAAAACAATTCAAACAGAATGCCAAGTGTATCTGAGAACATTGTTGGGGATTTTGAGGAACATCTTGAAAACACAAAGGAGAGCTTTCCCGCAAAAGAATTGAACGTGATGGACATCTTCCAAAGGAACAATCAAGAGGAGGAATTCCTGTCAAAGGAAAAGGAAAGTGAGATTCACAGCTTTTTTATGGAAGATTGATGGAAAATTACCAGAAAATTACCAGAAGATTGCCAGAAACATTGATGGAAGATTATCAGAAAATCTTCTGGAAATTTTCTGGTAATCTTCAGAAAATCAATCTTCTGGTGATTTTCTGGTAATCTTCTGGAAATTTTCTGGCAATCTTCTGGAAATTTTCTGGCAATCTTTTGGTAATCTTTCATCAATCTTCTGGTAATTTTCTGGAGAGGCATATATTGCCATCATCAAAATACCTTTTCATATCCACAGAAATTAAACTAGACAAGAGGACGAGTGCAGTGTATGT
>JAZGTJ010008052.1:0-20000 GCA_036877575.1 Botia almorhae | reverse complement strand
TATTCATGTTTTATATTGTAATGATAATTTGGTATCAGTCGTACATTTTCACTGGTACCAGCATCGGCTACTAAAATGTGCTCTGGATGACCCTGTTTCGCTTCACAGGTCACCCAGGTTCAACCTGCGACACACATTTCTAGAACTTTGTAATAAGCACTAGGCCTGACAAAACAGCAGGACAGATGCAGACATGAGGTCCGTGCAGTGTCATTTCAAGACAAATATGCACAGAAATTCCAGATTTTCCGCTTACCAATCCGTCCGCTCCCATCCGGCCTCGCCCGGACACACGGAATGCCACTTCAATTTCCCAGTTTTCGAAGCTTACAGGTGATTTTGTCCATACCGAACCCTTCTGGCTCCGCAGAGAGGGAGTGATGCGGATTTGATCCGCGCTGGGAATGGCATCTGGGAAAATATGAAAATGAATGAATGAACAATTAAATAGAAGAATATGATCAAAGAAAATGTTATTACTGTAAAAGTTAATAAACAGCCATCTTTCAGGCTAATGTACCGATTTTAAAGACACAAAGGACAGAATCTCAAACATGCCCCTTGACAGACTGTTGTTTTAACTTTTTCAAACCATGTTTGGCTTTTAGCCAAAGAGATAGAGGATTGAAACCATGTTTTTAACACATGCCATGACCCAAACTTCATACAGGAAAAACCTTACTTTGTAAAAATGCTTAGCAAGTACGGTTAAGCTCACAAACTTTAGTGACATAAGTACTTAAAGGCTGTGACAAATCCATCAGGTTACCTTAAAACAGTATATGTGGAGGAATATATATATGGAGTATTGTTAGGCAGTCAATGAGTTAGACTATGCAATATGATGATATCTGGTATAATGGAATATAATGGTAATATTCTCAACTCAAGCAAAAGCTGACAGACAACAGATTTGAGACACACCGATGGAAATCACACGAATGGAGGTCTACGTAATCAAGGTGGACTGCAAGCTGTTATGGGGGGGTGCAATTGAGAGTGTTGTAATTCCGAACTTCACCCTACTCACAACTATGACAGATCGGTAATACAATGTGAGCAGATCGAAAGTGATTGTGAATCTTATATCTGCACAGAACAGGTAAAAATCACAGTTTTACCGAAACATATTGACGATGATCACAATATTTGAAAAATTTGCAAAATTTGGCACGGCACCAAACAACACAAAGCAGAGTTATCACACTGACTTAAAAGTGTTTGTACGATTTATTTAATCATCTAGTGCATTAATACAAGAAGCATCAAATGTTAACGGAAAAGCCATTATCCGTGCAATAATGCCTTACTTGTGTCACTTAAGTGGAGTTCATTTTAATGCCACCTTGCCGAAACTTCGTCTTGTTTTTAAAACACATGTTGTGCAAAGACTAAACGTGCTGTCAGATAAGCAGACTTACACAGACGGATGAGAGAGGACAGAAAGATACCCATCTATAAACTTACTGCCAGTATGAACCCAGAATGGGATTCTTCCATCACTCTGTGTCAGATGAGGCCCCTTAAAACTATATTTATACTCAAAGCGCCGATGCGGCGTGTCCCCGGAAGTGCTGTCGGCGAGAACGGACTGAAATATGAAGGATAACAGTAATAAATAAGAATAAACTGACAGGTACTTTGCTCTGGGTACCGCCATGTTTCAGTCTGAGTGCTGACGTAGCGCAGAGACGGGCGGGACAACGGAAACCGCTAAAGGGCCAACAGGGCGCTCTCTCATTGGCTGAGCCGTTTGATTGACAGTCGTAGAATATACGAGCCTCGTTTTCAGGTGACTGGCGTTTTAGATGTGTCGTCGTCATGGCAACAGTATTTCTTGCCACAATTCCGTGGTTGTGGAAGTTAGTATTACTGTCGTGAAGTTACAGAAAAATAGCACAGGACCTTTATTAAACAGCAAAAGTAATTCTGACGTTTTTTTACGTTTGTGTGTTACAAACCCAACACAGATGACATCCTAGAATAGCATCAATACTAACATTAAACAAACAATACTCTGATATACATTAAGACTCTGGAAAATCATGTGCGGTCATAAACAGCCTGTTTAAACAGGAGAGTTTTAAGATAAGATAAAAAAATCGAGATGAAGGGGTTTTATATAAACGAGGACATAACTGATGCAAAATTAAGAGTTCTAGAAAGTTCAGACGAATGTGTGGTAAACAAGGACAGTACAAGTGACGAGGGTCAGAAAGGTACGATTATTTCGAACCTTGTGGTTAAGAAGCAGAATGTGTGTGTACAAAATACATGTCAATTTACAATACATGTAAATAAAAAAAATATGTGTTGCATGTTGTAAATACAAGCTGAAAATAAAAATACATGTGTCATGTTTAAAAATAGATCATGGGTTGAAAAAGTAGCAATATTACTTTAAATATGACATCATTTAACATTACACTCATTAGAATAGAGTATTTTGGGCTATCAAGCTCCTTGTAATAAGAATACACTTGTTCCTTTTCAGGGGACACACACGCACCTGGATTGACAAAACAACAGATCCTTTTAGCACATCATCTTATCTGCCTGGTAAACCTGTAATTAAGGTCTTAATGAACGGTATCTTTATGAGATTGTGAGGCTGGCGTGACCCGTCACTACGGGGGACACCAGGTAGATGTTTCCCTGTCATTCTGCCCCTGGTCTCAGGTCAGTGCTAGCACCATGTGGAAGGGATCAGGGCAGAATGGAGAGCAGGAGCTCCTGAGGTGTTATTCATGGGGGAGTTCCAAACCCTCAGCAGGAGGTGGCCATAATCCCCCCCATTCACTTTCTATGCTAATTGCTCAGGGCTAATGAGAGAATGACCTCACTCTAAGGTTAAAGTCAGCTGACCCTGTCACAGCTAAAAGGCTTAGAGAGATGACAGGCCCTGTGGTGGGGCATGCTAGACTTTATAACTATGAAACTATCTTAAACGACAGTTTTCTAATTAGTGCTATAAATAGTTATACTCTCTTATACATTTAATGTTGACGTACAAATTACTGTTAATGTTGTGAGCTATGCCTACACCAAAAGCCATTTTGTTTTGTTGTTTTGCGTGGGTCATTTAAAATCCACGTCATCGTGTTTTTTTATTTAGATTCTAGTTTGCCTTTAAACCTAATGCCATTCTGCCATCGTGCAAAACTTGTGCGTTATCCTTCGACAGCCCTAAATGTCATGCCTACGAAGCTGTATATTCCTGTTGTGCGTAATCCGCCAGCCAAGCAGCATCACTCCAGCTGGTTACTTCCTGTGGCTTTCTCTCTAGTCCGCGATACTCTCTTAATCACGATAAGTGTCTCAATTGTCTACAATTGTTCGCGTCATTAGTTTAGCCTGAGGAGAGAGTTTGTAATTGAGGTCCATTCTCCTTTATGTGAAGTTCATTAGAAAGTTAATTCTCACTGATTGGAGGAAATGCGCGATTTAAATGACAAAAGAAATGCAAATAGCTCATTTGGATGGGAGACAATGGCACCTGATGCGAGCTAATGGATTACACATTAGGAGAATACTTCCACAAATTAGTCAGCACAAATATTTGGTCAGCTAATTATAGGCTGTTGGCATCACAGATTTGTTGTTTTTGGAAAGCAGTTGTGGATACGTTTAAAGTCAGTTTAATGTCTCAAATGAAACACCAGGGCAAGAACAAATGCCGTACAAATGCCTGAATTATGATGTAAAGTGTCTTTAAAATAGGTATAAAATAGGTCGTTTGTGTTTTTTGTGCCGGTTAATTCAGAGTGCGTTTTTGCGCACCAATGCGCGCCTTGACAAGTAAACCTTCTTCTAACGGTGCGCCCTCGGATCGCTTTTTATTCGGCGCTTGTCTCATGCTTTAATGTCTAATACATTTTCAGCTTTAATAAACGCTGCGCGTCGCGTTTTAAAACGCAAAAACGCTCTCTGCGTAAAAAGCATATAGGAGTTCTTTTGGAGTCATGAGAGACACAGTAGCTAAGCTTGGCTTCTCATGTCTCAGTTGGGTTTCCTTTTCTGCATTTAATGCGTCGTTTGCACTGAATTGCCGAACTGACCCAAACACACAGAACATTTCCACAACAAAACCTAAGTCAATAAAAACGGCTTGGAGAGACAGAGGCATGCACCGTTTCTTATCCTTCACCTGCGGTCCATTTACATCACATGCAAACAATTTCACATCTGGATGAGCTATTCATTATAGCGCAGAACTGAGATAAAGAATAAACGCAATTTTATAGACGTCTGATAATAGATGTAGTTATGTGTAGATTCAACACCAGTGATATGCAAGTTATATTATACAAACATTGTATTAATAATGGATAACGATTTAGCACAATTCTCTTATACTTATGATGCTCATATTTAAGCTTTTAAAATATGTGACAATTCCACCAAGTATTAGCATGTCACGTGCTTTGCTTTTGTGGCACGTATTTTATGCTAGGAGTGTTTCGCGAGTGTGTTCAAGTGTGTATGTCTACATAAAGCAGCGCTTCTTTTTGTGTGTGCATGTGTGTGGTGTTTTTCGAGCCCTTAAACATTGCCTTAAAGTGGCTCAGTGCCGTCTTGTGTGTGTGTGTGTGTGTGTGTGCGCGCATGGAGTGTTCTCTCATTATCTGTCCGAACTAAAGAACTTTCACCGCAGAGACTCTTATTTACCGACACACGAAAATGAAACAATATCGAATGGATTCCTTTATTGTCATAAGTGCTCCACATCTCCTCCAACTTTGAATACCCCCTCGCTCGCCCTCCCTTCAGATACCTGCGTGGAAAAAAGAGAAATTTATGACAAAAGATATCCTCAACTTCTCCAGCAGCCCCCTCACAGAGGCAGAGGGCCCAGTTTTGGACCTTTATTTGTGTAAAACCTCTCATTAACTTTGCTCATGCTGTCTCCCTCAGCCTGTCGTGGCTTAAGTACCGCGCTTTGTAAAAAAGCTACCAATTAGTCACCCATCAGCTCCAATTAGGAGAGACAAAACCAGTATAAAGATAACTCAATGAGAGCCGGGGAGAGACTGGAGCGTAACACTGTGTGATCACACAGGACCTCAGGGCCCCATTCAGCCTGGACTCCATAGCGAACGCAGCCTCCTCAACCCGTTTCTCCTCCTGTAAGAGTCCAGTGTTGTTGAGATGGAAAGCTAGGCCTCCCAGGAGTCTCAGAAGGAGGGCTATTCAAGCCCTGTACCTGTTTACAGCTTCTAAAGCGTTCGGTTTGCACACAATCGCCTTTTGTTTGCCCAGTGCTTCCTTTAACTTAGGCCCCGACAAGAGCAAGCTTTCACCAGCGAGTGAAGAGGAGAGAGAAAAAAGAAAAACCGAGCTGAAGGAGTGGCTTTCGCCTCATTAAAATTGAATTTGCACTGTCCTGTAATTACATGGAAGGGCAACAATGTATTTCTTTGCCTCAATGAAGGTTTTTTGGGGCAGTTAATTTGGTGCTTGCATTTAATCTCTCAAAGGCATTAATTAGCGCGCAGTGAAACCCTAATTTCCTCCGTCGATGCTGTAAGTTTTCTCCCTCGCGTCTTATATTGCGACTGGACGAGCAAGTACCGTTCATAAAATTACCTCATTAATGACTTTTATTCCAGCACAGTGACTCATTTAGAATGTGCCATTAAGCATTAGCTTGATGCTGTCTGAACGGGGCCCGAGCAAGGGGCCCGGAGAGGCCACATTCACTCTCACTTGTGTGTTTTCTTCATAGTGGGCAGTTCTAAATAATAAGGAAAGCACCCAGTGAGATATAATTAGGAACAAGGGGCACTTCAGCAAATATTTGAAATCTTTTAAGGCTGGCTCTGTCCATTAATTACTTCCAGATGGGATTTTGCTGAATATTTCGGTCCGAATGTCACCTCTCCCTCCTCCCTAACCTGCCTTGTTTTATCTCATCTTAAAACCGTCTTGTTTGCTTCTAAAATATTTGTTTTTGTAAATACTGCTGTGGAATTAAATGTGAATGGACCAAAAAGAGTTCTATAAGGTTTTGTGCAATAAAACTTTTAAATGTAACATTTCCCTCTTTAAAACTAAATAGAAAAGCTTTAGTAAAATATGAAAACTTTAAAACAGCGACTATTTTACTGAAGCTAGCTTATACTGCACACACTGAATACTTGATGTGCATTTTATGTCAAGTGCATTGCATTGTGGGATACAGTATTCTGCCCAGTGTCCTTTAGTTGAGCTCTGCACATTTTGGCAACTGTAGTACAGTAGATCATTTGAATATTCCTGGATGATAAACGATGTAACAAATGATAAAGTTAGCACTTACTTTGAATATCAAACATTATTGTAGATAATGGACACATTTATAGCCCTTAAGAAATAAGGTTCACATTTTTTGTGTTCTCATGTCTTATGTGTTCATGTTTCATATGTGTTTCATGTGGCAGATTTGTTTTTACACGAGTCACATTAACCTCTCGTGGTCTTCTGAGGCGGACACATGGACTGGAGGTCATTGGTCACATGTGATGTTGAAACAGACTGATTAAAGCTGTAATATTAGTGATGCTTTTATTGCATCTGTGTGTACTGAAAACTGCAGGCAATACATCAAATGATTAAAAAGTTCTCTGAAAGTTCTCTGAAAGTTATTAAAAACATTCTTGCTGTAATATTAGTAGAACATTTTTTGAAGTGTAATTAGAAAAAAACGTTGTTCTCAAGTAGTTAATGGAACTTTTAAAAAGGTTACAGAATTAAAAATGTTTGAATAATGATTTTATAACCAAGGAATAATGTTAATACAACATTTAAAAAACTAGACGTTTTGAACATTCCTAGAATTTTCAAAATAGCATTTTATCGTTTTTGTTCATGTAAAACATTAGGAAAACGTTCTTAAAATCTAAAATTGTTAGCTGGGTAGTGCCACGAATTCTGCCTATCAGCACAGAACAAGTGCTCGGTTCAGGCTGATTTTGAACACAGCAGACTGACCCTGTTATTGCTGTGATAATTACTTCAGTGGAAACAGATCTAAACAGGCTTGGACTTTAATTACAGACCAGAAAACTGGGGCACAAAATCTCTGAAAAGAAAGACATGGAAAGGGTGTCAGGCTTTTGAGAGGAAATAATTGGGACCAGCTCGGAGCATGGATTGATTTTTGGGGATTGTGCCACTCGGAAAGCAAGCCAAGGAAGCTCTGAATAAACAGTTACCTCCACCAGGCAGCATCACTCAAACTAATCTCAGGCTCTGAAATACATACAAAAAGCGAGTTAAGGAGCATACTATCAGATTATTGTAGATGTAAGTGTATGTAGATGTAAGGGTCGTCTGAGGTTTATTTATCTGTACCTGTAGTTTATGGGGTAGTTCCGCCAGTAAAATTTGTGAATGTTGTGTTTTTGCTGCCACCCTGTGGACGAAAATCCGACTACCATCTAAAGCTACTGCAGCACAATATATTGATTTGTGTTGCCATCTTGTGGTTGAGCAGTAGCACAACGGAAAATGGTGATGAGGGGTAATTCAATCAAAACAGGACATTAGTATTAGGTAGTTCCTAAAACCTGGCGTGAATTAAATGACAGAATAGGGGATTTTTTCCAGAAACATTTTTTATTTTGCTAGTTGAAATTATCAAAAAAAAGCAATCAAAAACGTGGTCTAAATATATATATATCTTCCATGGAAGGCACAGGACCATAAAATGCTCGTCCAATCACAGCAGTCGGATCGAATACAATGATAGGATGTTCTACTTGCCTGTCAAACTATGTGTGTTCGTGTGATTTGGAGGAGGCGTGGCTTTGGAGAGCACTCTAAAGGGAGGGAGGGGGGTCTTATGTTTACAAAGCTAGCTTGCTATACAGCCTGCTATATTAAATTGCCCTCTCTACCTTTAAGCAGTAAAAAACATTTGTTATTGTCAAATGAAAAGTTCAGAGCACCAGCTGTTTGGATTCATATACACTCACTGTTAAGCTTCTTCTGTTTATATTGGTTTAATCCAGTTTAATTTAGGACTTTCCAATAATATTTCAAAGCTAATGTCAGTTATATTTCAAATATATTGGTGTAACTTCAAAAGACAGTTCTCCTGTTACATCCTTGTATACTTTAGACATGAAGAAAAATATTGCTTCGAATCCAAATCACCTTTTTTAGTATTTCTTCAGTAATTTGCAATTACAATTGTGTAATGCAGACTTATTTTACTTCCACAATTTGTAACAGAGATCAGGTACCATACAAAATATACATCAACTTGTCTTGTCATTAAATAATAAAGATAATGTAAACACCGTCCATATCCAAACTATCATATTATTACGTTCATTTCATCCAGCTGATTAATGTCTTTATTTGGTTCAATAAAAATATTATCTTCCCCCACACTCAGTAATCGTAGCCAAAGTTGTTCTCGTCTCGCTGGAAAATTGTGTTTGATGAAGTCTATGCTTAACAGACCTACACGAGGAACTGGCCAAAGGTGTTGGCTGGTTACTTAAGACAACTTCCTTTATTGGCCATTGCTGTGATTTTCACAAGGATCGGTACAATCTACCACGAAACGTAAAATAAGAACGTGTTAGAATCAGACAGGCAGAGACGAGTGGGAATCTTCTCCTGTTAACCGGCAGGTTAGAGTTTAACCAAACATGTACAACTTTATGATCTTCAGATAGCAGATTTAGCTGTCGGCTTATTAGTGGGACCTAACAAGGGACCGTTCTCAGAATGATGGCTAACGTTCTCTAAAAGTTTTGAAAGTGCTAAGTTATTAAAAAAACGCTCTAACGTTAGAACTACGTTATATATCTATAGTGGAACTATATTATATATATATATATATATATATGAAACAGCGATATTTGTAAGTAGCTAGTGGAACTTTTTTCTTAAGTTACAGAATAAAAAAAGTTTGATCGACATTCTTATAACCAGAGAACAATATTAATACAATGTCTAAAAACCTGGATGTTTCTAGAACATTCAAAATAACATTTTAATGCTGTTGTTACTTAATGGAAACGTTAGGGAAATGTTTATAAACGCAAAGAATCAGCAGAAGACACACACAGTAGATTTGACCTCAACAGACATGTTAGTTAGAAATAGCACACTACCATTCTACACTTAAATCTGTTTTTATCTGCTGTGTATGCACATTTACTGTATGTAAAGATACCAAGATGACCTAATTTATTGTGCAGTATACAACAGAGCACACTGCACTTTATCCCACAATCCAATGCGTTCTATTATGGAACTAGAATAGAAGTTAATGAGAGATTAAGTGTACTCTATTTGATCTACCTCCACAAGATCAAAACTTATTTTAACTTCATTTCAGAACACAAAAGTGAACTGATTGAGTTTTTACGATTTCACCGTTTATTTTTGTCGATTAGTTGCAGAAATCTTTCAGAAAATCTTCACTGCAATCAGTTTTGTACTGTATGTTAACAGCTTTGACCGTTTGTTTACATTCCGTGTGTTCATAGAACTTGACCAAACACATGCTGTGTGTGTGTGTGCGTGCTGGTTTTATAGGAATAACAAAGTTAATGGTGCACACACTTGATGATATGTGGTTTAAAACAAGTGAACTATGTTATGAGTGAGAGTTCGTGGCATTTGTTAATCATTTGGTGAATAAATGACTCATTCGCAGTACGGACATGACAAAAATGTACATCCTTTATGTTATAAAAATAGAAATTTCATACAACGAAATACATTCAGCCCTTTTCAGAGAGTATACAGTTAAATAGCTCATCATTCTGTGATATGTACACTAACCAGTCGCTCATCATTCAGTCCTTTATTTCAATGTTGGCATTCTTTTACGGTAGTCTCAGATTGGCCAATCAGGATTGTTTAAGGCACGGGGTAATTTTCTCTTCCTGGTGCTCTTGGGCGGGCTCTGGGGTTTGTAGTCTTCTCCGGATCCTAAGTCCAGGCTGTCCTGGCTATCCCTCCAGCTGTCAGGGGCGGGGGGGAAGTCCTCTCCTGATGAGTGCAAAGATCTTCCAAACACTTCATTCTGTAATTCTGCGATATCGTTACGAATGTCGGCCATCATGAGTAACAGGAAGTCAAAGGATCCAGGAGGCCCCTAAACACACACACACACGTTAGGGTTCTTTGCTTTGTGGGGACTTATAGACATAATGAGTTTTATACCTTACACACTGTATATTCTACACCCTACCCCTCACACAAACGTTTTTGCATCGTTACATTAAAAAAAAAACATAATTTTGTGGGTTTAACAATAGGTTTTCCCCATAATATAGGTGTGTGTGACTTTTATTCTTGTAAGAGACACACACACCAGTGTATAAAATTGTTATATAATTATATTATTGTTATAATATAATATAATATATTATAAAGTATTCCCCTCAGATTGCTGCATTATCACAGTAGCTGGTCTGGTCTAGTACTCAGATCTACAGCCGGGCATCATATCAGATGTGAACCACAGTAAGAGAGTCAAAAGGGGAGAAAACAGATAAATATATTTCGGACAAAGAAGTATGAGAGAAAGTGCCATGATTAGAGGTTCTTACTGGTGGTCCCGGAGCCCCAGGAAGCCCTCTCTCCCCCTGGAGAATCCAAACAAATATTTGGGTTAGCAGGATTACAGTAAAGAAGTCATGAGAAGCCCAGTGGGACCGTTACTGCCCTCTATCTCTCAGTAACACGATAACAGACGCCTTCATTTTGACTTTTCAGGTCTCATATGCCAACAGATTAATCACCAAATACTGCAATTTAGCTGGCAGGCGAAATCAAAAGACAGGAACAAGTTTATTTGTCATCAGAGTGTATCTAAATGTTCTCTTAGCACCGTTTCTGCGCACCATTTGGAGCTGGTCTATAGCTCATTTGGGTTAAGGTATGGCAGTAGGTACCACACAGACAGACGTTGTGAGATATTGACCCCTCTGCTGGGATTATGTAGGGTCAGGGTTCGCACAGAGGTACTGAGTAGGGCCAGATGTTTTTGATTTGAACACAAAGCCAGAGAAACATTCTATACAAACATGTAACAGAGCTGCGCACACACACACACACACACACACATGGATCAACCTTGAACCTCTGTTTGCGCGTGCACACACTCAGAAAAACACTTTGTAAAATTATGATTTTATCCGTGTAGGTGAATGCAAGAACTTCTAGCAAATGCAAAACGCAATTTATAATGCAAGAACAGTGCGTGTGTGTTGCATTCGACAGTGTTGTGGCAGGCGACGTTAACGCGAAGTGTTTAAATTTTCTCTTTGATGTCAGCTACTATCAAAATGACCGTGAGCTACCCAAGAACAACACATCTGGCTTATGGCACAGACATCTAAAGAAGTCTCGCACCCTTAGGTACTGAGGTCACACACACACGGATTATGTACGACAGGGACGTGCGTTTGCAACACCTTGATCGACCGTTTACATCTGCATTTGTGTGCATGTGGCGAGAAGGTTTCCTGTCTGCGATTTTTTGCAATGGACTTTGATGGTCTTTGATGGATGCTCACTTGGGTTGACCTACACACCTCAGCTAAAACATGAACAAACTTGTATCAGTTACAAAATGTGATAACAGCTGGCCATAACAGTCCTTTCTTTCATAGTCTGTTACATAGACTATCACATGACCAGATCACATGTGATGTTTAGACTTTTGGGTCAAATGTAATACACACTACACTTGTTTGAGACATGATGGGATTATTCTTATGTCTGTACGTTATACAAGATTTATAATATAAATAAATGATAATATGCTCACATGGAGAGTTTAACTTTTATGTACCCTAATGTTTGTGAAACCTTAGTCTTATGAAATTCCTCTGTGTAATCGAATTTGTAATATTCTGACTAATCATATTTCCTATTTCCAGAATGTAATAATGGTGTTTTGAGATAGCACAAATTGAATCTTACCACATGACATCATATCTGATCATTTTTCCTCTATGATCGGAGTTTATTGTATTAGCGATGCATTACAATTGATCTTAAACGTCTTTATCTTCCTTTTCCCAAATATTTGAATTCCAGACATGGAAAACAGCCTGTGGCTAAAGTGTGATTTTGACAACAGAGATAAAGACAGATAAAAAATAAATGTACAGTACCTTCATGCCATCTGTCCCTGGGGCACCAGGAGGGCCCTACAAACAAACAAACAAACACACACACACACACACACTGGATTAAACACACAATTTTCACAATATAACAAACACTATATCAAACATCCTGTACAATCGGAAAGGAAACCAATATATGGTTATATATATTTATATATTATACCAGCTGAGGAAAATCAGGCTGGTTTGCTGGTTTCTCTATTAGTTGGTTTAGGAGAGTTTTTAGCTGAGCCAGTCCAAGAGACCAACTTAAACCAGCTAAGACCAGCAAATTAAGGTGTTTTTGTTCCAAAAGTCAAAAATGTTATGACAGGACCAAACTGTATTTCAGAAATATTTCAATATCAAATCAATTACAATATTAAATATCATGAGTAATAAAAATACAATATTAAAAACCTTCGTCCAAAAACACCAAATTGCATTTCTGTAAAAAACACAATTGTTCGTGTTTGAATCACTGCGTTTATCAGTTCATCTTCTAACTTAGAAACAGACTCTTATCTAAACAAACCCACATGCCAGCCAAGGGCCAAATTATGGAATCTCGGCACTCCACATTTAAGTCACATTTAGATTGAAAGAATATTAGATTTGATATTCCTATTCATTCAAACTCGAATATATTCACACATCAAATCGTGCTTGTCAAGACCTTGAGGGCAGATACGAGACGCATTTGCAACAGGATGGAAAATATGATTCGTGTAAAAATACTGCATTGCATTGTGGGTCTTTATGAAGAACTGGTGCTGGGCCAGTGGCTACATCAACAGTCTTTTGTAACAGCAGTGGAGAAAAACACAAAATATGTGTGTTCATAGATGAACTGCTTGTGACAGGCAGGGGAGCCCCACGACTGCTTACTGATACAAACAAAAACACACACACACAGTCTCGAACCCTATGCAAATGCACAAACACACACACACACACACACACTTTTATCTACAATATAACTTAACCCACACTCTAACCCTAACAAAAAACCTTTTGCATTTTTACTATAAAAACTTTATGTACTATATTTTTATAGCTTTTTAACAAACAAGGACATCCCCAAAAAGAGTTTTTGCTCAGATTTGGCAGGTTTTGCTTTTAGGAACAAATTTGTCCCAATTTATGAAAAAGTCAACACACACACACTCGGTATACACACACGCTACTGGTGGAGAGTCCTCATTCAGCATTTCCAAGCAGTGCACTCTGAACCGCATGGCTTCTCATTTATCAAATCAAAGAAAAGAACTTTGAGTACTTTTAAACTGAATTCATAATGTGAGCTATGACTGGAGAGCATTGAGGGTCTCGCGTTTCAACATTTAGGCCTCATAAATTATTACACAACTTCAGTATTATGGTATTTTTCTTCATTGACGACTCATGCTTCACTGATATGCTCTACTGCATTTAAAGCAAAAGGTTGATGCTATCGGACAAACTGCACGGGCCAAAGAAAGCAACCCCTGAGCCGTAACACAGTCAGCCCTTTCCCTGTTAGATCCATTATCATTTGTCAACCTACCTATAGGACGTTTTTTTTGCTTTGGCGTATTGAGGAACGTGTCATTTGTACGGCTAAACAGCTTACGCGCTTTACTGTAAATAAACAGCTTTGCTAAAACGAAGGCGCAAAGCGATTAGCATAATTTAGCTCGATGGAAGGGCGCAGACAGAAGATAAATAGCAAAAGATGGGGAAAAAAATGATGGAAGTGAATCGTGTTATGTGTCCTAGTTTCAACCCCACCTGCAAAGCCGCCCTCCTTCAGGGGGTCAGAGGTCATCCAGCTGAGAGGTCAGGGGGTTTAGGGGACACGTGTTCCAGCGCTAGCCCAGACGCAGGTGACCCAGCTAGGAATGATTTGATACAGGATGCCTCTGAGACAGAGCTGAAATCCTGCTGGTTTACTTCACCAGAGACTTGTAAAACAAATCGCTTTCTAAGCCAAGTATGGAAATGATGGAGAATTACATAACTCACCGAAATCGGTTTTGTGATATATCTCATGTAAATGTAAACAGAAAAAGAAATAAAATCGAGTATGTCAAAACACTGGATCTGGCCATTAAGCGTTGCAATGTAAATGCAGCCGAAGTGTGTGTGTGTGTGTGTCCTGCAAATGTGTAATTTCATCTTCGCAATTGCGTTTTGTGGAAATGAAACAGATCTCGCACCTGCTGATCTAGTTTCAGTCTTACACGGCTGCTGAAGCCATTACAGCAACAGTCACCCCCGAAAATACAAAGTCTGTCATCATTTAATTACCACCAAACTCTGCTGGTTTTTATACCATGAAAGTGGATGGAGACTGGAGAAGGACTCAAGTCCCTATTCACTTTTAACAGTTTGTTTATCCAATGTAAGGAAAACGATATGAATCTTACTTCTCTTATCTCTTAGAATAAAACCATGGAGGTTTGGAGTGACATGAGGCTAGGTAAATGATAATGTTTTTGGGTGAACCGTCCCTTTAAAAATATCCTGTAAATAATAATCACGAGCAGAAATTCCATCCAGAAACACAGAATTCCACAGCTAAGAACGTTCCGATGAGGTCCCAAACGAGCTCAGCCATTACAGATCAGCTCGGCATCCGTGACCTTCGAGTACAAACATCTTGAGTATGAGCACATCTTAAGTGCATAAAGAAAACATTAAGTGACAGTTTCGCTGTCAACAACAGACCGTTGCGCAGTGCAGCTACAAATACTCGCGGTCGTGAACTTAGACTTGGTCTCCAGAGGCTAGAAACACACATGCTGCAATATGATGATTCGGCTGAAAAGGTTAATGTTAGAAAAGCCGTGATTCACAGCACTTGTAATTTGAGTGTGTGTGTGTGTTTGTGTGTGAGGATAATTCATTATGTTTGTCAGTCTGAGGAAGAATGTGTGAAAGAGTAATGAGGGTTAACAGCCCGTAACAGGAAGTGTAAAGCATGTCATCGACGACAGCGACCGCAGGTCAATGAGCTATGACACCTTCATACTGCATCTGAAACAGCTCTACACAGTGACTCTCCGCACGATACAAATAAAGAATGAAGAATTAACTGCACGGCATCTTAAGAATGCAAGTGTGCTGTGACGCGTTTAATCTTTACACTGGGTGCTCAGTCAGACTCCTGGTGATCGAACTTCCTGCTGAGTTTATAGCCTGATAAATTGCAGCTTCAACACACACACACACACACATACACACACACACACGTTTACTTATCTATCTTAATAGGAAATTTCCATAGACTTCTATTGTTTTTATACACAGCTATAGTTATAAACAATGCAACCTAACCCACACTCAAACCCTAACAGAAAACGCTTTTAAACCGTTTTAAAGCGTTCTACAGAACATATTGCTTTAGTATGTCCAGTGAACAAGTCAGAGGTGAAAATGCCAAGGAAAAAATAATATTTACCCAATATAGTTTGCTTTCAAGTTATTGAGTTGTTTCATGTTTGACCACAAGGTTTCATTGGTTCATTTAACAATGACAGATCACTGTTTTACAAGAGGACTGGAACTAAACTAAACTCTGCAGGAAGCTGAACGGAAGGCCGCTGTTTTACATCTTTACAACTTTTACACCTTTAGACACGCAGAACCACCTGAACTTACTAATTATTGGCTATATATGAACCGTTAGTCTTTGTTAGTCATGAGGTTTGAAATGATGCATACCATTGGACCACGCCGTCCCTGTTTGATGTGAGAGAGGTCTGGAGAGGGTCCCATGGGCCCCATGTCGCCACGGGGACCGGGAAGGCCTGGCGGCCCCATCTGTCCTGGGGGGCCGGGGGAACCCTTAGGCCCTGGGCTCCCTGAGAGAGAGAGAGAGAGAGAAAGAGAGACGCACAGATGAAAGAGATGAAGAAAAATGTAACAATTCTTTTATGAAAAATATTTATTGTAAAATGAGAGATGGTAGATTAAATTTAAAGCACTTTTGTATAGACAATAATAGGTTATATTATTGTTACTTTGTTATTTATCCATTTTTTAAGTAGACCCTCAACCTTGGTAAAACTTACCAGAGGGCCCAGGTGGCCCTGGAGGTCCAGGTAAGAAAGGGTGTGTCGTCAGAATCTTTTCATTGGTCATCTGCTTACTGACCTCTGTGTTGCTTGGCAACATGGCTATCTGAAGAAAAGGAACGAATCCTCAGCTAACAATTTTAGGTTGTAAGAACGTTTCCGTAATATTTCCATTAAATAACACAAACATTAAAAATGTCATTTTGAAAAATCTAGGAACGCTCGAAACTTCCAGTTTTTAGACATTTTTTAACACTGCTTGGGTATAAGAAAGTTATTAAATCTGTTTTTAATTCTGTAACATTTTTAAAACAACATTTTTGTTATATATGATATATAACATTAAAAAAATTCAACAAACATTACTGCAAGAACGGTTTTGATAGCTTTGAGAGAACTTTTAGAGAACGTTCTGAGAACGTTCCTGCTAGCTGGGTCACAGCACTTATCAACGGTCTCAGTTTCTTGTGCTCCATTTCTAGAAATAACAGAGCAGAAAAATGACACACGCTGGCTTAAAACACTGAATCCGTCAGTCCGATTTCTGTTAAGCAGAACCAAGAACACAAAACCCAATATCCATTTTAAAGCAACATCTTGTCCAAAAATAATCTGACGGGAGCAGGCGACTAAATTATTCGATAACAATTATACTGTCAGTAAAAGAGTTACATTCAGCGTTGAAATCTGATCTATAAACTTTAACATCTGCGTACATGCCAAAACAGGAAATCCCAGAATTATTCAGGTCTGAGATCAGTACCTGTCTTTTAGTACCTCACTTCAAAGATCTGGGGCTCTCTGTGGTGAACTGGAAGTATCTGTTACCTTTCAACCTCTGAGCTTTGGACAACAGAGCACACACACACACACACACACACACACACACAGACCTTTAAGGTCTCACCACACACAGTAGATACAGCCCCAGGCCCAGCGCATAAATCTGTGTAAGTGTCTGCGTTCAGCCCATTGCAAGCAATTTAAATCCCATTTGTCGTCGTTTCTGGTTTTGATTTGTGTTGGTTCCTTGAACTGCCTATATTTCAATCCCGTGTTGCGCCGTGTGCCAATGTCAACCACTTATGATGGCGCATGAGATTAGCAGAATCATCTGCCGTGGAGAACGGTCCGTTTTGCGCGAAAGATCTGCAACAGCGCGACTGTATAAAGAGGTAAAAGCAAGTTCACATTTATTTGATTTTTAAACTGATAGACTAATCTTAGAAGCTTGATTTTGAGGAAAGATCACTTGCAACCGAGAAATCTAGAAATAATAGATTTTTACAAGCCAATGTGAGTCATTCTTGCCTGTGTAAAACACATCCACAATTACTATATGGTGCTAAAGCAGTTGCTAAGGTATTTGGAATGTTTTTAAGTGCGTTGCTATATGGTGACTGGGGTGGTTGCTGGGGTGGTTGCTAGGGTGTTGCTAGGGCATTGCTATGCAGTTGCTCGCTGGTTACTTACTGTCCCAAGCCATAAAGAAACATGTTTAATATTCAGGTATTTAGGATATGGCTTGGGTCCTTCCTTAAATGTACCTTAAGTCTAATACAGTGTAAAAATATATTAAAAAATGTGCAAAAATATATCCCACAGTGTTTGAGACTGTAATATCGATGCTTGCCTCAACAAACACGTCTAATACAGCTACTCTTGCATGTCAATATAACTCCTTCCAAACAAAGCAATAAAGAAGTTACAACAGCGGTCAGAGAAACCATCTGTTTCCATCATATCGGAGTCTTTTGCATCACCTTCTCACAGAACCTTAAGTCTAGCTTCACTTTCACTCTGTTTTTATCCCCTCAATCTGTTCCTTCAAAGTCTGTTAGACCACACATGAGAGCTATATATCACTTCGTGACCATGAGGGTGCTGAGTGGATTTGTTGACAGTCTCGCTTTGACTGGAGAACATTGACTCTGGGCCCTTACCCTGTCTAAACCGCACTACCGCGCCTAGCCTGATTTACTAGCCTCTAGCAAGGACAGACGTAAGTCACTACTACATAGCGCAAGCGTTCGGGCTGCATTGTAATCAGTTTTATTTTGCCTATAAAGTCGCCAACATGTCCCAAAAGACCTGTATAACTTGAGTCCGACTTGCTCGTGAAATACGGGCAGGTAGGTTCTCGCTGAGTCGGCTCGAGTCTATGGGTGACGATATACATATAAAACTGTATCTGCTGCTTGTTTTACCGAACAAGCCCTGGCAGGGTCCGACAGGTGAAGCAGGATTGGAGCGGTGGGCGCTGGAACAGGTTACCTTCTGTTTGAGCTGAAGAACGGTTATCTTCATCTGATGGAAGTCCTCGCACGTGGCCGAGCATGTTCCCTCTTTCATGACATTGTCGGACTTGACAAACAGTGGCGCTGCAAAGATACAAAACACACGTAGACATGGAGTTTTTTTGGAATAAGCCAATCGAAATGTCAAATTGAATGAGCTAATCTGGGCCTGAGCTAGTATTATTAAATTGGAAGCTTAAAAAAATAAAAAATAATTAATAGATAAAAGTTTAACAGCATGCTTCAAGGTCAATCCCATAGTGCATTGCAGCAATACGTATAAAAAATAAATTCTTGCTAAATGTCTGCTGGGTTATATCGCAACCTCCTCAAGACTCCCCACAGTTTAGTTTGACTTGTAGCTGATGACCTCCCCTGATCCACACACTCTAATCAACAGTCTGGAATTCCCAGAATTCCTGTTTAGTACATCTGGACTGTGACAACCCAGACCGTCCTGAAAGATCATCATGTTTTGTGCTCACACTGACCCAGAAGAGAGGAAACAGCACACAGGAAACGGACAGACCGACACTATCTGCGAGAAAGGCTAGAAGATGGAGATGGATGTGGGGGGGTGATTGATGCTAATGCTAACCGCTAGCTGGTGTCCTAAGTCGTTAACCGTGATGGGTCAGTGGACATCCTGCAGGGAGGCAGGAAGCAATGTCTTATAAATCTGTCAAACAACAAAAGGCTACAGAATGGATTTTTGGTACAATGTTGATCTTACGAGCTAAGGCACGTTTGACATATTGCAGAGAACCAACGTTTATCTTTACAAATCAATTTCAACCCCGTGCAGTTCCTCAAAGGGCAACTGGCAACTTATTTACTAAATCTATCGTAATATTGCTAGTAAATCTAATATATTTATATTATAGTTAATAATAACTGAAATAGTCATATTTAGCAGAATTTAGTGCCGTCTGTAATACACATACCTATTTCAGAAGACCACAGACTGTATTTAAACTCTACATGATAAAACATACAAAAGAGACTATCACTTCACAAAAGTTTACAATTTTACAGTCTTAACTGCAACATTTTTGCACCATTTCTGTGTGTGCATGCGCTGAGGTCACATATGCTATGAACGGACAGCAGGAACTGACGATGGATTTGACTGATGCGCTTAAACCCGGCCTACATTAAAATCTTTCTACACCTGCACGACAGAAAGAGTTGTGAGTGTTCAGGTCCAGACAGGAAAAGACTATCTCTGCTGCTTCGTGCTCTGTTTAAAACCACAGCGATTCGTCCCCGCACCATTTCTGTTGTTTGCTGGAAATGCATGGGGCGAATCAAAGCAGAACTGTGAGGTCTGGAAAAGCAGCTTCTAATGGGAAAATGCTTTTATTTTGGACGGTCCCTGTGAGGGAACAGCAGAGATCACCAGGTGTTTAGAGAAGAATCTCAACAGCAGATCCCTTGAGGTTCCTCAAACTGGGATTTTCCTGATTGTTTTTGGTCACAATTCAGGAATTTTCTGCCGCCCCGTGGTATTAGAGACAATCCCC
>JAZGTJ010008051.1:0-21690 GCA_036877575.1 Botia almorhae | reverse complement strand
TCTCTCTCTCTCTCTCTTGCATAGAGCTGTTGCGCGCGCTCATAGCGCGAGATGACAGTTCTCCTCCGTTGTGATTCATGGATCCAAACGCGGCGCATATTGCATATTTTGCATTGTAAAATCAAGTTTGTCAAGCAGAAAAGAAAAAGTGTGTCTGACAGGAAGTCTAACCGTTCACTCTCCCCCTTTTCCCTACAGCATGGATCTTTCTGGCTGCCATGATATAGAAACAAACAATTCTAGACAACGGGGTAGTTAGATAGGATGCTGATTCTTAGAAGCTGATTTTGTGATTAATGTATCTCGAGGAAAGATAATTCCTAGCAGCATCATTCTATAAATATGCATACATGTCTATAGGTACAGTATATAGGCGTAGTAATTTAATGTTGATGATATGTACTAATGTATGACTAGATATGAGGCTAGATTTAATGAGAATGAGACTTAATGAGCCCTTTGAGTGTAATGGTAATATCGCTCGCTCAATGGGCACATATGGGACATTGCCTTTTCATATACGCATTACTGGTTTATTTAATTTGTCTGCTTACCAGGCAGTATATGTGCAGTCATCAAATGAGCATGTTTGAACCAAACTGGTTTAAATAAAAAAATTCAAATTATGGTTATGAAAATGACATTTTAAACATTGTTTCTTTCTCATGTCCAATAATTCATTTTACTGACACTGTTGTCTCCCTGGAGACCAAGTACACTAACTGCACAACTAATGCAAAATAAAGTTGACACCAGTGTGGGGCGGTTATAATCTGTAAAAAATAATTTCACAAAATAAAAAATTCAAATAGTTCATATTTATTTTACTCTTAAATTATTTTGGAATACATAAATAATAAAAGCATGCCACAAAAAGTTTACAACACAGCTTTAATGTGACCTTCATAAAACAAAAATCTGTTCATTGTAATCAAAATCAACCTCTGGGACATAACGAGCCTGTAGTAATAAAAAGATCTGGCACATGTGTGGTGTAGCCTTCTGTACAGCTTCATTCATAAGAGCCAAACCTAAAACTCTCCAAGCTCTTTGATCACTGTCAGTCCAATGTGAAGGACAGAACTTACACATCAAAACATGAGATAAAGAACAAGCTGTCAGCTCACGTTTGATTCATACTCAATAACAGTCGTTTGTGAAAGATAACAGTTAAACGGTGGTCTGTGCTAGCTGCACTGTGAAACAAACGTATCACTGTTACCTCATTTTAAAATCAAAGTGGAAATGTTTTGCATAACTCATGAATCTTCTGTTTTCATGTGCGTCTTTCTAAGCAAAAATACATTCTCAGCAAAAATAAAAATCAGCAACATTTTTCCAGAGAGGTTTGTGATTCAGATAAATGCTGGTAATGTAACATCAACACACCAAAATGGTTACACACCTCCCCGTCTCCTTGTTTCCTTTCATCTCCAAATAAAGCATCAAGAGTGTTTTAGAGCAGTTGACGGTTTGTGAAATAAATAAATCACATGCATTCTTTTATCTAACAGACTCCCTGTAGATGTAATTCCACAGCTGTAGATATTTAACAGTCATCCTCAAACAGAATTATTTCAGTTCTGCACAAGCCCGTTCCCAAAGTTCATTATTATTGCATAGCTTATGGCTACTCGTCTCTTCATCAGGGCTGCGTTACATTATTTACAAACCGAAAACATTTGTTTGAAAAGTATATTACAAGGCCAGGAACACCAATAAAAATGAGCTTGCATAATGGCTAAAGTCATCCTTTGTGTGTACGTTATAAAACAAACCCCACACGCTGAAGGTATATTTAAGCAACCTGCGCTTCCTAAACTCGTGTAATTGTTTATAAAGGGAAGTAAATGGATAGATCTAGGCCAAACTATGCAGAGTCTCTGGGTAGCACTTCATAGCTTTATCGCTTTAAAGGGAAGAGATTTTCATAGCAAAGTATCTGTTTTTAAGAAAAATAGCAGAAACAGACATAAACGCAGTTTAAATGGTTGATCAAAGAGAAAACAGAGCGTAATAAAGAGCAAAACAAAAGAAATCTTTTACCTGTTATCTCCATTTTGTTGCAGAGTGCAGAAGGGTGTGGGACTCAACAAGCTATTACAAATTAAAGGAGAAGATAGGAGACAAACTAATAATCGACCGTTTTGTTGCAGTGAAATGTCCATGAGGAGAGATGCTCAGGAGTGACACATTTAACACAATACCAGTTGCGTAGCGTTCACCTGCATTTTTTGCTCACGGCAAACTACCAGCTTTTCTCACCGAGTGCTACCTTGAAAATATGAATCATAAAAACACGTCTTTCAGCATCCATTCACTTGTCATGTTATTTTTATGTTTGCAAGCAATACCCCACAATTCTTTGCCCCTCTGTGTATACTTAACACCAGCAGAGTGCTTTTTTCAGAAGCAGGAATCCATTACACACATCGTTTTTTTAAGCTTAAAGGGATAGTTCACCCCAAAATGAATATTTTGTCATCATTTACAACTTGATGTCATTCCAAATCTGCATGACTTTCCTCTGTGGAACATAAATAGGGTTTTGAATGCGCTAGTTATCGTTTGATGCAATTGCAATGAATGATGGTTGAAGCTTTCAAGATTCCACAGTGATATTAAGGCACTTTAAGTATCATCAAAGTAGTCGTATATTATTTTTCAAGTCTTCTGAAGCTGTGTGTGATGAGGTGATGAGAAAATGTGAAAATTCATGTTTGGGATGAGTATCTGTTTGAAGAACCAATGACAAAGAGGTGAAGTGTTTTAAAAACCTGCTAAAAATATTTATAATAATATTTGTGCAATTGCATTTAATGACACTGACGGCACATAATTTTCCTTATGATATTATAGTCATGTTTTAGTTAAAATGTTTTGTGATAGTCATTGCCTACTAAGCTAATGAAATACTGGTTGTGCCAATAAGAATTCTTCCAATTCTACAATCCTACATTATTGATCAGCATATTCATATTGTTTATCATTTTAAGAGAAAAGTACTATACGAAGCAAACAGCTCTAAGACCTTCACCTATTTTTTCTCCAAAATATCCATTTCAAGGGATTTTCCATGAGTAGAAAAAATTTTAAAAGCTAGTTGATCTCTCTCTTTTTAGATGTATCATCCAAACTTTCCTTGAAAAAGACAGGGGTTTTATTTTTAAGACTCACGCATCTCTAACTTTTTAGAATTCACAAAACAGAGTGCATCCATTTACATAGGCATCAATGATGTAAATCAAGCCTCCCAAAGGCCAAGGGTTAAAAAAACTTCTCTTAACATATTTATGACAATGATTTTTCATCATAATGTCTGCACAGCAATAATTAGTCCCATCATTTGCGGTAAATAAAAGCTTTGGTTTTTTTGTTTTTATTTGAAAAACAAATAAAGAGGCAAGCCACTGATGATGGTAAACAGGCAAACACACGGCATGCTAAACAGGGCAACAACCTGCAATGTCTGCTGGTTTGGAGCATCATTAATCAGAGCCACGCTTCTGGTGGCTTGTGTAGATTGAGAGATTTGCCGATCATGTAAACTGGGGTAAAGATGAAGTGGCAACGATGCAAAAAGGTAATACAGTGCATTTTACAGAAGCACTGCCTGAGTTATGCACACTTCCTGGTGTGCAGGCTTTGTTGGTTAAGTATGTAACGTGTTAAGTATGTAACATCTTTATGTGGGATTGGTAAGACCTCTGGGACACAAGAATGTAAAATGTGTGAGAGACGATTAAAGGGCGATTAAAGCACAAAGCAAGTGTAGCTTGTGACAGATTTTTGGTAGCAGTATCAGAAACTAAGCATACCCAGTTATGAGGGAACATTCATAGAACGTTGGATGATGTTCTCTAAAAGTTCTCACAAAGTTATCAAAAATATTCTTGCAGTGATGTTATAAGAACTTTTTTAACATTATAAATCTTACTCTTAAGTTATTAGTTGAGCATTTTAAAGACCTTAAAGATTAAAAATGTTTGAATAATGTTCTTATAACTAAGAAATAATGTTAATATAACATAAAACAACTGGACGCTTTGAACTTTCCTATAACTTTCAAAATAACATTTTAACATTAAATTTAACATTAAATACTTTAAAAATTTAACATTAAATACTTAATGGAAACATTAGAAAAATTATCTTACAATTTAAATTGTTAGCTGCGTATGTACTGTTTTTGTGAAATTTTTATCACTATCATGAAAAATTTGAATACAATACTTATACTTCTGAGGATGAATTGCAAACTGTGATAAACAGATAGTTAAGGTACATTTTCAAAGATGCAATCTATGGAATGAAATGTGGCAGAAGTGTCATGCCTTTCTGGATAACAGAATGTCACAGATCGTAGTTTATTCTGAAATCTACGCAGGATTCCATAAAACTTCCAAGAGTGGTCTGGTGAGGAAGAATTTCTTTGGATTGTTGCAAAAGGAGCACATGCCAAAGATTCATGCTCCTGAGACTCTATCAGAGGCGAACATGACAGAGGAACACCTGCTTAGTTTTTATCTTCCTCTTCTAACAGTATGGCTTGAATTTTAAAGGGCCAATAGTGGGGTGCTCCTTCTTGAAGTACGGCTACAGAGAGTTCTCCCCAACCATTTCCTGATGGGTGCCACCTGTTCTCCCAGCCACATGAGGATCTGTGGATCGCTGGGGGAAGAGAATATTGTCATGATAACACTGCGGGAGGTTTTCTCTCTTTCTCTTTATTCCTTTGTCACCTGTTGTCCTTCAGGTACCAGATGTGAGCGCTGGTGTAATAAAGGCCATATTTTGTGAGTCTATCAGGTCTGCTTCCAGCTAGAGTGGAGGTAAACATTCGTTTATTAGTGGTGCTTGCTAAAGGCACTGTTTCTCATGATTAGAGTCAGGAAGTCCGGTACACACAAAGCTTGTTGAGGAGATGTGTGCTCTTAGTTTATCGGAAGTACAATTTTTGCTTGAAAGATACTGAAACAGGTTAAAAAACTGAATTAGATTTAGACTGCTTGGCAACCAAATAACTCACTCAAATAAACACACAGTAAGTTATTCTTGCTGGTTACTCATAGCTTCATTAGTAAATAGACCTTTGGCATCGGATTAAAGACTAGCCTCAAAAGTGAACCTTTAGTACCCCCCAAATATAAACATCTGGTGTCAGCAGGCATTTTAGGGCCTTATTACTATGCTGCAGACCAATGGAGTTCCTTCTGTCATGTCATTTTAAAGCCATAGATGTGTTCACTGCGTAATTTGAGCTGTCTTCATCATCCGCTGTTTTCTGGTGACAAATGGAACTTCATGCAGAGGACCAGATGGCAAGACTAAGTCATAAATCTAAGAAATTAGACATTTGATTGATGACTTTGGAGGCAAAGAAACACTCTCGCTAAAAAACAAACCGAACGGCAATTTCTCTCTAATTGAATCTGACATAACGCTAGCAAATCTGTGGAGCTATTTAAATTTCATTTAGCTTCTACACAACGTTTATCTAATGAAGCCATGACTTTTTAAACTCAGGACTTAAGCATCAACAAAATTTGACCCAAAAGCATGTGCAATAATGGAGCGGGGTAAGATGTGTCAGAGGGTAAAATGTGTCACTGCCTTAATCTAGTCAACTGTGCATGTTTTCTCAGTTAAATTACAAAAATGTAATTCCTTCACATCATCCCCAGTAATTCAAATTATCCAGACTTGACACAGATTAACTTTATCATTTGTGTGATTTCTTTAGTCTGTGTTTTATTTGACCCCCGTATCTTTCCTTCCCTAAAGATCAACCTCAGTACAAAGTAACAGCTTAATAAACAAGGTTTGAAGAGTTGTTAGTTAACAATCGGGGGAACAGGCTGAAGGTGTGAATACACAGCATGACAGACCCATAATGGCAACTATATCCTGGAACAGAATCCCATATCCCTGTATGTCAAAACAAACCTAAAATGTCTTTTCACGCAGAAAGTTGGACTCACTCAGCACATTTAAAAAGACTTGCTAGGACGAGGGTGGCATCCTGGTGTGACAGGCTATCACCACTTTACACCATGAATAAAACATCTTGTCCCCAGAAAAAAGTATAAACATTGGTCTTTTAAAATACAGTCAAGAACTGTTAAAGGCAAGCAGTGTCTTTGTGATGAGGAAGTCAAACTGTACAACCACATCCAAACTACTGTATACCTGTATTCATTGTACATCTTACAAACATTCATGCATATCTTGTTGTTTGCAATTCATTCATTTTTACTGACCATTCATTAACTATTCAGTATTTTCTTAAGAAATAAAGTGTAAAAAGAAAAACAAAACAAATCTTTGAATAGCTTTTTTTATTCTTAATTTATACCAGCAGATACAAAAATGTTTTGACTGTATCCAAATGTGCAAGAAAACACTTGGTACTTTCATTAATTCAAATGAACAACAGACAAGAACTGACTTTGGAAAACTGACCATGTAAACTGGAGTAAGCAGACCCCTTATGGCAAAAGGACTGATTTCAGAGCATAATCACTAACTGAAAATGTTGACTACAATTTTTGCATGTGACTTTCCCAAGAATATACCAAAATCATTGGGAATACAGGCCTATATCTAGGTGACATTTCATCTCCCCCATTGTATAATTAAAAAAGGCAATCATAATTGTAAAGCAGCACAAATGTGTATGACACTGAGGAAATGTTTCTTAAAACTGTACCAAGATGTTTACAAAGAGATATTATAAACAAAGAGGAACTGATCTGTACTAAATACATCATGTAAACATTCACCTTCATTCGCAGCACAGGGACGACAGATCATGGGCCAGAAAAATACAGATTTCAGCATGTTAAGTGCATGTTAAGTGCTTGACTGCCATTACGAAATACTTCAGCAATCGGAACAAGCAACATCTAACAACAAGGTTATGAAAATAATATTAAACATGAAGTCCCAGAAAATTTATCTTAAAAGTGACACTGAACATTTTCAGTGATTTAACCAATTATGCTTCCCACATCTGGGAAAAAAATACAAAAAATAAATGCAGGTTAAATGCGGTCAATCGCTTCAGTTCACATTTATTTTTTCAACTTCCTCATTCTGGTAAACAAAACTAATTGAAAATCTTGTGCCTTGCCTAAGACATTCTTTTCTTGTTGCTCGCTCCATCGTTCACTCTCTCTCACTCTCTCTCTCACTCACACACACACACACACGCTCGCACACACTTTACAGGTAATTCTGATACCAGCAACTGATTCTAAAAACATCATTCGATTGACTCCTTACAAACCTTCATCTAATCGGACATTAGATGATAACTGTGTCAGTTCAAATACAGCAAATCAACATAAAGGGTACATTCTTTACCAAAACACACAGATACAGCACATAAACCTCAGCTTCTATGATGTGTTGTGCAGTTTCTACTCCAAACTCTTCTCCCATAAGCATTTATAAAACAAACTAATCACCAATGAACACTGACTCAAGGAACAAGTGCGGTGTGTATGTATTCACTACAGAATATTAAAGATGGCAAACTCTGTTTATTTGACGGCTAACCTTCAAAGTCCCCCCAAGGTGTCTCACGAATACTTCACACGGTATTGTTCAACAGCTTCTGTGAATGCCAAACGGCACTTTTTTAAAGGCCTTCAGACCATGTGTGGTGCGAAAGCCTCAAATAGAAAGTTCTGGCTCCGATTCACACATTCAATATGCCAGCCAAAGAGACATTTATAAGCTCCCGATAGCTTTCATTAATTATCCCGATGAAATCTAAGACAACCAGTGCTAACACGCATGCAAAAATCACTGAATGTCAATCTATCCCAGTGTCACATAGTTACACGTCATTTAAGCCCCGTCCAGTTTTGAAAGCTTTTGAACGTAAATGCACAAAAACCATGAACTACCTTACAAATAATTAGAAAAGAGATCCAGATGACCGACCTTCCTATGAAACAGCCCTATTAAAACCTTAAATGGGGAAAAGCAACAGATGACTCCCTTTCAGGTGACAGGAAAACAAAAACTGGTCTGAGAGAAAACGGAACGAATAACAATGTGTGAATTCTCAGAAGTATGAACGCAATGTATTTGGCTTGAAGGAGAATTTATGAAACACTGACGGGCTGACATGCTGCTATTACAGAGGGCAAAGTGTGAGAAAACCTGCTCTCAGCCTGCAAAGACACATCTTCCTTATTCACTGACGAGCTTATGAATGCATAATTCCTTTGGGATATTTGCAGATTAATTAAGTGAAAGTTTGTTTAGGGTTCAAGTAATAAACAAGCCATCTGCGGTGAAATGTCTCTAGAAAACTGTGCTTTTAGGTTCGGTTGGCTGTCACAAACAATTGCTGCATTTTCTGGCATTAATTTCTTCTTTTAACCTGAACATCTACAACAATTACAGATGACAATCATTCCAGCACTAGAATATTACAGATCAAACAATTAACATGTTGTCATTAGCCATAATATCTTTGCCAAAAATGATTTTGAACAGAATACTGTATGAGCCACCTTTACAACTAAATAAACTAAAACCTTTGTTCTTTACCTGCTCCCTTTTAGATAATTACAGATTCTTGGCAATCTTTATGTATTTTCTGTAATATTTCTATTATATTAATATTTGCATGTCATTCACAGTTCTTTGTGGCTTCATACCTGAATTTGTTGTTGCACAGATCTACAAAACTCTACAAAACCTTTCTTCTTTAATGAATAATATATATGTTAATGGATACTTTTAACATCTATTAATTGTAAAAGAATAACCTTGAATAAATACTTATTCTTCTTTAAAAATTAAAATTGTGTTTTTTGACACGTTATTAATGTGATACCATGAATCAGCATCCAGCATATTTGCAAGTGTCATTAAAAGTACCGATATTTTAAAAGGAAAAGCTATCAAAACAGGCCTAAAATGTGGCTGACATCATAGTTAATACAGCACAGAACAACCAAATGCAAATGTTTTAGAAGTCTAAACACAAATTTGTTGTAAGCCAACAGGACCAGCAACATGATTGACAAATGATTCATATCAATGTAAAAACCAGAAATCAACAACAGTATTAGCATTACTGCAATACATTTTCATATAATCAGTTTCCCTATGTGTTTATTAGCCATGCCATCCCAATCAGATTCATTAGGCATGGCGTCTCAAGCTGGCTTACCATAGATCTAAAAAACTCTTGTGGTACATTAAAACACTAAATCTGAGCAACAACAAATTTACCACTCATTTTTGTGGGAAGATCAGATAAAGATCAGTCAACATATGCTAATGACACTAATCCAGTCTACGAACCTGATCACTTTACCACCATCAATGTAAACTGAAAAGAACTGTAAAGAATGTTTTCCTCAACAAAAAGTGCAAATTACTACTGTATCCCAATACAATCTGTTCAGTAGTGCTTCTCCTGCAAATAATCTTTCATTTTGTTTGGTAAAGGCAGTTTCTGAATCAGGTCTATCCGTGTGTACTGTCGAATAATGAATCGGCAAAGATATTGCAGCGAACGGACTTGCATGAACCGAGAGACGGGATTGGTCAACCGAACAGGGTACGTGGCAGACCCAGGCTGACGAGATCTGGAGTAACAGAACGCACCGTTTTCAGAGTCCTTTATAGAAAGTTCAATAAGATCTACTATGGAAGTGTGACCTTCTACATCAGGCTGCTCATAAAAACTGAACCTGCCATTCGAGTGCTCGATTCTGGTATGGAGAGTTTTTCCTTGTGAGCGAAAGCTCAAGCTGAGGAGATAGCGGTCATCCGAGCTGTCCCTCACCAGAAAAGACCCATCTGGCAGGTTGATTAGCTTCTCCTCAGCTTCCCATCGAGTTATCGGTCCCCAGTACCAACCCTGCTTGGCCAGTTTTTTAAGTTCCTCTGTAAGGCTTGTTACAACCATCGGTCCACTGCTTTGGAACGAATCGTATACCCTGCTAACACCAGGAGCGGAATTGGGGTCAAAGTTCAAGTGATGCCTCACTCTCTCAACAACATGAGAGTCTGCACCACTGAACCCAGAGAGGGTCCTTGGAATTTCATTGGCAGAAAGAGGAGACAGGGAGGGAGAAAATAATGGTGTGTCGGCTCGAGAATTGGACAGGACCATTGCTGGCATGCCAGGCAGGTGTCCATTCACAGACTGGTCCAAAAGAATGTCCGGTGGCATAAGATCGTGGTCATCTTGGGCCTGGTCCAAACGCAGCGAGTCAGACTCGACCACATCCACCACTTCCATAGGTGAGGGTCCATCCAAGCAGAAAGACTGGGATGAATCTGGGTACATCCCCTCATTTAAAGGCATTGTGTACTGGATGTAGTCCTGAGGCGTGAGTCCAATAGGCACATGATCCTCAATGTTCAAATGCAAGTCGCCACTTTGAGTCTCCATGTCTTTGAGAGATTCACTTTGATCTTGGAACAGACCCTCTAGTTGGATGTCATGGAACTCCTTTCTGATGCCATTGAGGGAGGGGCTAGGATTGGGGGAGTGGACCATGGCTTTTACCTTCACCTCCATCTTGATGCAAGCTTCTTCTGAGCCCAGAGGCCGAAAAGGCCACGGAGAAGGGCTGTAATGATGGCTTCGGAGGGAAGAGGATCTTATGGGCCGCTGGGCTTTGACTTCATTAAAGCTTATCGGGACCGATGAGGAAGAGAAGGTGTCATCGTCATCTCCAGAGCCCACTGAAGTGGAGCCTCCTTTCACCTTAGCTTTCTGTTTGGCAGACAGCCTTCTTTTTAGAGTGCCCATAAGACTCTCGCTCTTGGATCTGTTCTTGTGACTCTTCTCATCCTCCCCGTTAAGATCACAACCTACAAGGCCTTTGGTGTAACAGCCTCCAAAAAGGGATTCGTCCTTCGTGAACTCAGCTGGTAAAGATGGCTGCTGGAGCATGACAAAATCTCCATCTTCTTTGCCCTTTATGTTAAGTGACTTTCTGATCGTCTTGAGACTGATCTTCTTCATCCTTCTACACCCAATCAGGTGAAGGCATGGGACGGTCCTGCGTGCTGACCGATGGATGCTAACCGCACAGACCTGCCATGTGACTGGGAAATGTCAATCATGTGAACACCAAAGCCCTCTTCATCTAAAAAAAAAAAAAAGAGAAAACATAAACTGATCACTCAACCATGTTGCTTGCACAAAAAGTACCCTTCTGTATCTAATTTGTATGTCATTTCCACATAAACAATGCTGACATTTATAAATACATCAATTATTACATGCTTATATATACAAATATCCAATAATTCTTAATTAAATCACATTTAATGACAAGGTAGGTTGCAAATCACAAAATCCATAAGAGTTTAATAAATATTTAAAACTTTCTAACTCCTGCATAACAATATAATTAACAGTGACAGACAGTTTATGGTATCAAATTAAATTTTATACATCTTTAAAATCTGACATCAGATGTTTAGAATTGACCACAACAAACTGGTCATGTCAACATGAGGATTAGGTCCAAGATTACAAGACAATAAGGAATTTGTTGTTATAAATCAATCGGGTCGCTTTGCACATAATTTCATAACAGAGATCATCTCATTTCATTTTGAAATCTGCATTAACAAATAATAAAAATCAAAACTGACAAAGGCCTTATTAACAACAGCATACAGACGATAGAAATAGCTCACTATATATGAAGTCAGCATAAAAATTATAGACTGTCATGTTGTATTAAGCGAGGATCGATTTATAATATTATTTTTTAAGTTATAACTGTTACATCAACCGGTATAACTTTGTCTCGTAAAATAAACAGGCCTTAAAGTGTGCGAAGCTACCTAGCATGCTACGGACCTTCATTGTGTCCGACAAACAGACATGGTAAATATACACAATTAACAGCATCTTACAGATTACTTACCACTTAAAATTGAGATGATTTCCGCTTTGGTTTAAACAGAGGGATCTGTGTGAAATAAAGTACTACATCTGACGACGAGCGTTACATTTAGCATTAGCTTACTAATAACAGACTGCTATATGCTAAGCAACTTCACATGAACAAGAGCCATTTTACTACATTAAAACACACTATTTATAATCTGTGCACGTTAAAGACCGGCATTATTTTTTCTTCATCCGTATTAGTCCGTTTAATAAGAGACGTGATCCTTAAAGTTTCACGAACGCTCAATTGCTTTCTTCCTCTTTTTTTGTGCTAACTAGCCACTTCGGCTACAATCTCTTCCTCTCCCTCTTCCTTTGTTGCCTGTTGCATTATGGGAAAAGACGCTGAAAGGGTAACAAGAGGAAGGAGGGTGTCTGGATAGGCAATTATTTATTTATTTGTATGAAACAGTCTCCTTAGGCAGGATTGGCGATCTTTTTTCAGAATGGTATAAAGTGTTATAAATAAATTCATTTATTTATTGCTCTTCTGTGTAAGGCGCAGGATCATAAAATGTTCATCCAATCATTAAATTAGAACCGAATGTAATGATAGGATGTCATACTTGCCTGTCAGACTATGTATTTGCATACCTCTGCGCATTACTGTAGGAAGCAGGGCTTTGGAGATCGCTCTGAAAGGAGGGCAGGAGCTTACGCTTTTAAAGCTAGAGAGACAATTGTCAAATTATTAATAAGTTTATTTTATTATAAGTTTATAAGATCATTTCTGTGTAAGCACATATATTTACATATCTTTCGAAACCTATAGTTTTGACAACAAAACAGCTAATGAACATATCCACCATGTGACAACCAGTGCACTATACTAAGTTATAAGACGCCTAAATTAAACAGCCTATAAGCTTTTAAGCAAAATTTAAACAGAAAAAAACTAGAAAGAAACACAAATCCAATTATTAAACAACAAAAATTGTTTAAGCAAATGTTTAGGTCAACAAACATGGTAATTAATTTGAAGGTCCTGAAGGCAAACAATCATGCACTTTAACTGCAAAATCTCCCATTTTAAGTGTTGCACCTTTATCTGTTACATCTGTTGATATTTTGACTTCAGGTTGCTCTTCCTCCACTGTTGGTTGAGCATTTTTATTTTGTTGATTTTTTAATCAAGATCTATACATTTTATAGCCTTTGTGATTACTAGCCTCAGTGTCTCCAATATATTAGATTATTTATTATATCCAGTATGAATATGCTTCATGTTTGGTTTCAAACAAGTTCTATACAGGTGTATTATCCTCACAGAATATTGTTTTGCAAAATAAGCGTTTTCACATAATAATTTGACAGGCTGTTACCTTGAAACTTTAAAACTTGAGATATTTTGTAAATGTTATGGCATAAAATTGATCTGTTTTTATCTGTTTCCAGCTCACAAATCAAATAAGCAAATGTTTGACCTTGACTATGTTTAAAGATCAGATCCTTGACGCCAGATGCTCTTTATAACATTCTCAAATGGTGGTCTAACATGGATCATCCTGTTTAGCAAAATTCAAATTTGCAAAATTGTATAAACTTTGTGTTTTAATAGCTTGAGTAGGAATAGACAGTAATAGACCCACACAAACATATATTTTTCAAAATAAATTTTCATAGCTTAGTACTTAGTATTTGAATACATCAAATGATTTGTTTCTGAAGGCTTTAATTTTTGAAGTTTGTGTCATGTTATTATCCTTTTTTTGATGTTGTATTGTTATCAAAAGATAAAATGTGAACTTTAAAGTAATTCATTGGTGGCCTCATTAGTGTCAGTACTATTTTAAAGTGGGTAATTGTGTTTACTGCTGTTGGGCTAATTTAAACCACACACTGCGAGATATTGTTTTTCCCCTTAAAGTTAAACTGACAAGTTAATAAAATGCTGTGGTGAACCTGCCTCAGCTCTCTGTGCAGAGACAACCTCTATGCAAAGACTCTAATTACATGCCCCTGTTAGAGCTTATCAAGCTAAACCACATTATATTCAGATATAGGACCTGTGTCCACTGAGAGCGTGTAGAACAGTCACTTTTGGTTTTATTTAGAAGACAAGTCAGAATCTTTAAAGAAAGGACGATTTTAGTTTTTAATGATAAAGGGGAAGGTTAGGGTTAAACCTAACCAAATCTAAGACTGTCTTTATGTAGCATTAAGCATATTAAAACTAGCTACTGAGTTTATCAAGTTAAGTTTAGGCGAAAGGAAATACACATTAATGCAGCTGTAAAAGGTTTGTGAACTGTATATATTCAGAAGAAACAATGACACAGATTACCGCATTGTCCATCGCTAGAAATAACATGTACAGCCATATTCACCTTTATGACTTTTAAGACCTCTAAAGCTGTAAGCAGGAGATTATCATTTATCATCTTGTATGACTCTTTCCTATTTTGTATGAAAGCTGCATGAGCCGGAAATTATTTGCTCAATATGTCTGCAGCATGCCTCACATTGATTTAGTCCTTCAGCTTGACTGTTTTCGCTGAGGGGGTGCGGTTGTCAGAGGTCCCTGGGTGCCCACTCTAATATCTTCAACACTTGCAGTAGAGCGAAAGACGTGTATTACAGCCATGCCAGACAGTGATGGTTCCGGTGGGACCACTTGGGTTTTTGTTGTGTGAGATTACTTGGATACAGCAGCTCTTGCTTTCTGTTCCAGGGTCATTTATTGGATTGATCATGTTTACCTCTTTAGCGCGCACTCTCCTTTTCTTTCAAACCGACGAGCGTGTGCTGCCACCACATTAACATGCGAGAAAGGTGATCTGAGAGCTAGTCCTTCAAAACCCTGCTTGCGCCACATGGAGGGTCCTTAAAAAGTCTGAGAGAGTTTGCATTAATTACACCTGAAACAGCTGTGGAACCGCACGGAATGTAATGAGTCAGCTATAGTAACAGCTGAGTCGAATGCAATTGGTGTACGCACAGTGCGCGTAGAAAATGCCACCGATATTTACTTAAATATGTAAAACATGCTTATTGTGCATAAACTGAGCTTACCTTTTCGGGTCATTTGGGTGTTAATGTGCAATACAGATCTGTGGATTGTGTTATGCTTTAAGGGAATGTTTTAAATTACTATCATTAATGAAAGCTTATTTGTGTAGTACTAGGGTAGGATCGGCAATTCAGAAAGGCTAGCAATAGCAAACTAGCTTTGACAGCATTAGACCCCAACCTCCCCTCAGAGCACCTCAAAGCCTCCTCAAACACAAGAAAGTATACATTCAGACCGAATGAAAGTATGCATTCAGACCGAATGAAAGTATGCATTCAAACCGAATGCAATGATCGGACAAACATTTTATGGTCATGTGCCTTCCACGAAGATATACATTTCTATAAAAAAAATTTATATGAGTAAACATTGAAAATTGAGGATTCAAAATCAAATTCAAAACTTAAAAATAAAACAGAAGTAATAAAAGAGCCTTCTGTGGTCAAAGCAAAAGGGCAACATATCTGAAATGTGTTATTGTTCAATTCAAGTTAAATGTAAAAGAAAAAAGTTGTGCTTACATAATTTGGAAAAAATGTCAAAAAAAGTCATTTTAAAAAAGCATTTTCAAAAGTGGATTCCACTGTATGGCCTTTAGAAACATCCATATTGTCTAATGGACCATCAACAGATCTGAGTGTACTGGCTCATGGAGAATCCAATGACTTTCAAAATAACCAAATAGGAAATAATGTCGCCCTTAGTCGTTGCAATTTCAAATGATTCCAACGTCTATGTTTGGGTTATGTTCCACATTGGACTCTTTATGCAGAACATTCATGGTGAGTCAGAAAATGAGTGTGTGCAAGCCAGAGAGATAGATCCAGTTCATCAGCCAAGCACTTTATCTCAAAGCAGGAAACCGAGCGATCCCCTTCCATATCACAGTTTCACATATCAGAAAGAGACAGTCATGTGGAAAATAAGACTGGAAAATCAGTCTAAAGGTCGTTCGGTCAGGGATGTGCTGAGAGCCATATCAGCTGGTCAGAGAGGAGACCACAGCTCGGTGGTGTATTAGACAAATAGAATGATTTTGACAGTGAAGCTTTAGTGTGCCAGTGAAGGTGATGAATCATACTGAACCCAGGACACATTCATCTGAAAGTGCAGTCTGTTTCCGCAGGCTGGAATGCTTTGAATGACTGATCTCAGATCTAGCCTGATTACCAGCAAGGTCTATCATGGTGGGCACATGGTGAAAGTTTAAGTGTTTAAACCATATTTCATTCGCTGCATACAGGCCCTTGGTTCTAATATAAAGATTGATGATAGACGGGGCGAAACCCATCTCGTGATATTCACATGAACTTTTAAAAGTCAAAGCAGCGTGTTATATAATCAAGCATGTTAGTGTATTGCAGGCTCATCAGACAGTGTGATATGCGTATGTTATGGTTATTGTTTTTGGATTGCTTAGAAAGATACAGATACATCCATATTCAGTTTCAGTTCAGTTTTTAGACAGTGTAAGTAAGTTTTTATGTTTTTTTTAAATCTGGTATGTCATAATATTCTTTGTTTACCATTTTTCAAAATCTTGAATAAGATTTTAAATCATACATTCTCTGGGATTTAAATGTGGTTTTTATTGCACTTTACTGTGAAAAGCTTTTTACTTGAAATCAGTGGAACTTTATCTAGAAACAGTTTTTAATGTTCTGGCCAAAACCTCAATGTCCTCCAGCAACTTATTTTATCCTGCACTCCTGAGTATTCAAATGTGCTCTTGCCATGGTGTTAAATGTACTAAGATTAAAAAAGATGACCAGTATCAGTTTCATATGGTGCATCATTGTTTGGAAGAACAATATGGGTTTTGGAGGACTAGAGATGACCTACAAGATTTAGACCTTTATAGATTTTTTGGGTGGCATTTGTATTGTGTATCTTTTTACCAGCTGGAAATGTCACTGTTTATTACAACACTGATACCATTATCAGCTACATTGTTTACACACAATAAAAGCAAATCTTACCCGCTACAGTGGGATGAATATAGTGATCTGTTTTCAAGTGTACAGTGATTAGTGTACAAGTGGCCTTTTTTAAAAACATCTTTATTTCATATTTCTTTCTGGTAGTCTTGGCAGCAAGCTAATCTTCTACCAAACATTAATGATTGGACATTATATATTAGACATATTATAACTGGACTATAAAGACCCTGAGTCTGTGCATATGATTTTGCAGGTGGTATTTATTGGGTGACTAACATTTTCACACTCTGTACGGTGACATATGACAACACAGTGGGATCCTCAGATGTGATAATTAAATGCACCTAGATTTTGATAGATAGTTAGGCAGGCACAAATTTTTGCTTGAAAGTGGTCCGTGCATTAAAAGTGGAGGACAAATGTGTGTTCCAGCTCGTTTTGGTTAGTAATACGCTGCACTAATGATTATGAATATTCATACTGCACAAGATGATCAACACTCATCTGTTATTTATTTTTACTTTTATTATGTTGTAGAAAGGCAAAACCCGTCTTCTCATGTGCAATACTAACAATAGTTTTTATTAAATAAATAGAACAGAATTTACAAATAAATAAATTCACAACTGATTCAGTGTTAAAAAATGTCACTCGTTATATTTAGTATGAATAGAGTTATTTCTCACTTAAACACAGTGGCCAGCTGCATTCAAATTAATAATCTAATAATAATCTAATAATCTAACGTGCACTATACATATTATACAATTCTGTGCAATTATTTACTTTTTTTGCCAAAATATATGTTTGTTTCAAGCTGTTCGTCTACGCAAACAAAACTTGTTAGGAGACAAATAACAAACACCTCATGACATATAGCGGAAGTGCCTGTCTGTGGCGCGCGAGTTGAAAACAGATCCGCGCTGTTGCTAGTAGTGATGGCGAGGATGTGACGTTTACCTCAAAACTGTCATTGTTCACAGTGAAGATAGTTTGTTTTGATTTTACCGGAGAAACACATGATCATGGAGTTATCGTCACTCATCAAGAAGATCGGTAAAACGATTTGTTTGGGTGATCGCTTGTTTTATAAATGTTAACCAAGTATTGTATATGTAGCTTGATAAGCTAAAGCGAAGCTGTACGTGTAGATCCGTTATTAACTGTCTGTAAACATGCATTCATACCCACAATATTTATTATGTATTAATATTATTGTCTTGCTTCGATGCAAAGGCTAAAGTAATGTTGCATTTATGTTTTAATCGGTGCGATCGGCTGTGATCTGTCAAAGTTTGTTTTAGCTACTTCTCAGACTTTCCGTGATGTTAGCATTTTGCTTATGTTAATAGCAACTTTGTGCAAGCTGGACGTGGTAAACGCAATCTGTGTTTGTTACATTAATGAAGTGCAAATCAGCAACTGTCATTATATTATTTTGATACATTGTTGCTTTTTATTTTGCTACATAGTTTGTACAGTTTTACAGTACGCTGTACTGTATTCTTACATGACTGATTTTTCCTCATAAGGACACTCCTTAGCTGAAATCAGAGTTCGGGCGCTTAAAAATATCAGAAGCAAACTGGATCATGGTCTCATCTCCACTCCTGATCTGGTTCAGGAAAGGATGCTATTTGTTTTCCTCCTGGAATGGTTTAATTTCCCTGAGGTTCCAATGCAAGAGGAGGTTCTGGAGTTGATCTGTACACTGTCAAAGGTAGAATCATGTTTTCACAATAATTTCAATAGTTTTGCTTCAATAAGTGTCATGCTAATGACAGCGAACAATGTTTCAATGGGCTTCGGGTTCAAGAACACGTCATTACAAGTCAGATTTTTAAAAGCACACAAAGGGATGTAAGAAAGAAACAGACAGATTATTCTGCGAGGTGGTATGTTTCAGCCAGTGTCTAAATTTGGTTTCTATGGCATGTTAAAGCACCCAACTGGAGCACAAATGCTACGAGATGTAGGAGCTGTCGAATTTCTAACACAACTCTCACCTAATGTGGATCCTCACCTCCGCACCACCATAGACAGCATCTTCGATCAGCTTTTCCACCTCCCAGAGGTCCAGCCTAGTTGTCCACCCACCACCCACCAGCAACACTCTGTTCCCTTGCTGCAGACAGGTCTGAAAAAAATTATATTGATTTTATATCCATTTATTCCACAGATTACTGTAGATATTGATGTCATCATTACCATTTTCAAGGTTGCTACATAGGCATGTTGAATACCTGTGGCATGTACTTATGAGTGCACATATGTGCACTGTCAGATTTAAGGCAGAGAGGAGTGTGAATGTACTGGTTTCTGATTAGGCTTTCAACCACAGCTGGTTTTGTGTTCTCAGAAGAGGTCTTGCCGGCTAGGGGATATTTCCAGTGCAGTAAACCCAGACAGACAGATGCTCCAACCCCCAGAGTATCAGGTGGGTGACTTCAGCTTTCAAAATCACATAACTAGCTTTTAAGTGGAGCCTCGTTATTGATCGTGTTATATGAACAGCTGTAAGAACGCATTCAGTAAATAGTGTAGTACCAACACTTAACTATATTTTACCATATTTTTTAACTGTGCAGTAACCCAGTAAACACATTCTGAGTCTTGTTCATCATGAAAGATTATAAACCATTATTTCAATTTCACCATTTTTTTTCAGCAATTGTTTTTACCAATTACTTAATTGGTGAAAAATGTTAACAAATGTTAACAAAACCCATATTTGCTTGGTGACATTGGTAACCAATATATCATAAATAGGCAGAATTTACACCAGTTATGGTCATCACAGAGAATCAAGACGTTTAGGTTTGCAGGACACAAAAACACATGTGATCAATGAATGTTGACATAAAACAGCACTGGTCCTATAGAGCACATGACTGTTCTATTATCTTCCTCAAGAGTTCCTTGGCCGCTGGGCCATCTTTGTTTTTGAGCCTTGAATATTCTATATTTGTCTTAATGTGACATCTTTGCTATTGTGGCATTACATGAGATCTTTATATTGTTGTATATCTTGCCCCGCAGTCAATACATCTGTAAGATGCCTGAAGTTCTCAGTTTTTCCATGGCTGTCTTTGAACACAACCGATCGACATATATTGTCATCAAATGAAAGGTATTTGTGTCATCTTCTTAGTGTAATTTTACTACTAATAATGCATTACTACTAATAAGACATTTCACAGAGCAGTCTAATAACCCGTCACATACTCAATCCTTAGTTCACTCAGAAGCGACAACCACAATTTAGTACGGAGCACCTGTGAGCTTTTGCGTGATGTCATCATGCAAGATTTCCCTGCTGAAATCTTCCTGCAAAGGCCAAGTACAGTGCAGGTAAGACAAATTTCTGTCTTAGATGTGTGAAAGCTGTTACCTTCTGATTAGATCTTGTGGGTTCTCATAAGCTGTCATAAGTGACATTGATGAATCTGATATTGTAGGTTCCATAATTCCAGTACAGTCCAGTATTTTATAACTTAAGAATAATAGAATCTGATTGGTTAAGTTCATTTCTAGAAAGTACTAGGGCAGCGCTGTGATGATTAGATGGCAAGCTTACGCAAAATACAAGCATTTAAAGCAAAGTGACAAGAATGTTTGTATAATGTGTGTTGGCATAAATACTTTTGAGATTGTCTCTCCAAGATATGTCAACTAATCCGAATGCCCTCAATAAAAATGGTTCATTGCTGTGGCAATAAAGTTCATATGCCACAATAAAGTTGTTTGTGGAGCATTTTCTTCATTCACCTCTGCTCCTGATGTGACTGGTCTTTTGTATTATTGCTAAGGAATTGAGGGTTTTACTGATTCTGACTCTAGTTGCTCAATTCAATTAGGTTTATTGAATCACTCTGATTCATTGCCCTGACTTTAGTACCACTGGAGGGGTAATGAATTTTAAATTGGTACAAATTACACAACTTAAAAGTCACTATCAGGTACCTGTTTATTTAGTGCATAATTGATTGAAGAATTATTATTCAACAGTTTAAAGTCAACCTGAAGTTAAGATTGACCTTATTTACTGAGTTCATGGCCCTATTGCTCACAATTCATCAGTGCATATCATTGCATTGGCTGCATGATTTAATTACATGTATTTGATCTGTGTCTGTATGTGGGTCATAGCATGTTTACAAGACCAAATATAACATCAGTTTCTACTTGATATATTGTACATCCCTAGAGTCTCCTGTCACTTCTCAGTCTTAACACTGATGTTGATGTCAGTTACCTGACATTCCAAGCATTGGCCTGTCTGGAGCAGCTTTGTAGGAACCTGAGAAGCCGTCTGCGTTTCTACAGGGATCCCAGCTTCCACTCCGCCAAGCAAGGTATCCAACCATAACCATATTGAATACACTTACTTCTAAATCTAAGTAGGTTTCACTATGAGATTTCTTGTTTTGGTTGACCAATGGTGATTTTAAACTTGGTGTGGCGTTTATTTGTTTATGTAGTTAATTCTCTAAATTGGGAAGTATAATGTCCGTCTCATTGTCTCGTCCCTTTAGATCCCGTGTCTCAGAACTCCTCCATCTCCTACTCTCAGGAAGTGAGGGGAACCCAGCGCTCCGGGGTCTCTACTCCAGAGGAATGCTCTCCCAGACCCTCTGTAGTGGGACGGCCCGGTCAGCGGGTGCGCGGTGACGGCCAGGATGGAGATGCTGCCTCTTCTAGGTTTATACCAAACTTATTCATCACTGTGGAAAATTGTTTGAATCACTTAACTGTTTGAATCACTTTACATTCGGAGACAAAATGTGGAAGTG